>MCJB01026529.1:0-38487 GCA_002018475.1 Nicotiana obtusifolia | reverse complement strand
CCTAGTGCAGCGACGTTAGAAGATGTCGGTAAGGAATTCCACAGGTAGGTTATCTCCTGTGAGCAAGTTAGCGATGGCGTGATGTCGATGAAACTTCCGCGAGGTATACTACTTGCTACCCAGCAAGAGGTCGAATGTGTGACCATGACTTGTGATCCAGGATGTTCATGAAAAGCTTAACAAAGACTTCGACAAGTTTGTCGTGTTAATGGTGTGAGATCATGGTGATTGAGAAGGAGGAATTGTTGTGGGCTCTACATTATGTGACAGTGGCTTAGAGCTAAGTGGGGGAGAGCCCCACCGTTTACCATTGGATCGCGTGGTTGTCTTCTTGTGCGATTTTCTGGTTATCGGTACGTTGGCGGATTATTTATGACTAAGAAAAGGAAATATTAGGGGTAATTCAGCAAAGAACTAGATGGGCGTATGCTATATTCGGCCTTATCGATGCATGTTCAGGTTTTGAGAAGACTCGGAGCTTATGTTTGTGGACGTGATGTACATGGAAAAGAGCACAGTCGGTTATCTTCAGGACTAGGTCAGAGTGATTGACCCTCGATAACGGTCCTAGTGGATTCAAGAATTAAAATGCAGTGCCTAAGGATTTCAGGTCCGATGTGTGGTTAAGGATTGAGTCTTTACAGTGGGTTGCGAACGAAACTTGGAATATTCTATGTTACCATCGAGTATACGGTGTAGTATTGGAGAAAAGAAAGAGATAGCTTCGGTTTTGCAGAAGGTCTTGCAAAATGGGTGTACCAGTCTGAGATAATATTGAGCATATAAGGAGGGTATGAGATGGTTCATGAGTATTGAGACGATGTGGTCTCGCGATTCGGGCCACTCGAAGTGAATGCGATTTGAGTTCACTATGTTGGAATGGAGCTATAATATTTCTATGTCAGGTCAAGAGTAAATTGAAAGAAATTGGGTCGGTTAGCAATGGCTTAATCGGTGTGATGGTGGCAATGATTAGTTCCTTCGGCGTGTGAAGTTTTACATGTGGTATGTGGTTGTACGTGCAGATCCGATAGCCACCATGACTTGATTGATTTGGGAGATATTTCTTCGAATGGCCTTTTTGTGTGAATGGACTCCGGAAGAGTCATGATGGTTTACACCACAACTTGAGGTTTGTATTTTCCGTGGTTATGGGAATTCACTTGCATGTGCCATAGTTATTCTGAAATGAGTTGAGTGAAAGGGGTTCTAGCCAATGAAGTATTCATTCTACTAATAGTTCAGGGGTTATGAGAAATTCTTTTAATCTTGCGTAACGATATCATGTGTGAATCGGGTTGCGTGCCGCAACAGTGTTATGTTGAGTACGGTCCCCTATACCTCTTCCTGCGTATTTTGTTTCTCATCCTTTGAGAAGGGTTCGTAACATCTGTTTGACCGTTTATTCATTACGCAGGCTGGATAACTCTTTTCCGGAGTTTGTTCCTCTTTATGTGTCATGTTCAAATTGTAGCTTGTCAGCGCATTGATGGCGCCATATGAGAGCTGAGTCGGTATTTGAGGCGGATTATTGCGTGAGCAGCTTGCACTGAGTGAGACGAGATTATTTGAGCTGAAATCTGTGCAATCAGATTTATATAAGGCACATTAAAAGGAAACATCAATATTCAGTTCAGAATGAGGTAATGGCTCTTGACAGGATGAGAGACTACATGAATTATTGACTCGGTAGGTGGCTACAAGTTTCTACATGTTTCTTTCGTCGTGGCAGTAGTGCGAGATTTGGAATAGAATTTATATGCGTCATGAGATGCGTTGCGGGCACCAGATTCCTGAAATTTCAACTATTGTGGTCGGAGGATGCTATTATGGTAAATGAACCTATATGGTGAGTTTGTGAATTTGCACTCCACCACTGTGTTTATCCCTGCTGGGAGATTTTGAAGGTCATAGTCGTGTCTATCATTTTGTTTCGTACACTGCAGAGGGCTATGAGTCCAAAAGTGACTTTCTGTTACTCACTACAGTGGGTTTTGATGTAATTTCGGGATAATTGATTAAAGCTTTATGAATTATATGCCCTACCGGTGTGGGAGTTATTATGTGTCGTGATTTCGATTACAGGAAATTATTTTTTTTAAAGGAGAAATGGATAGATTTCAGTTGGCACGATGTGCATATTACTTGTGATTCAGAGTTGAGGACGAGATCCTCGCATTTTAATATGATGTGAAAAGTTTAAACCGGGCTATAAGCCGCGGTGGAAATTATATAAGGACGAGATCCTTGCGATGAAAATTTTGTGTTTTAAATTCCCCCTATGTGGAATTAAATTTGTACTATAGTACTGATAGGGAGCCATACATGTTAGGCTTATTTGATGATTCTTCTATGTATTTCTGTGCACATTTAGCCATATTCGTACTGTAATTATTGAGTTTTAACCTACAAGGTGAGTGCCTAGTTGACGTTGAATGTGACTCGTAGATTTGAGTAAATGATTATGAGGTCTTAATGCCTCACAAATTGCTAGCAGTGTTGTGAAAATTTGAAACGAGGTTTGGGTTAAAATGAAGTTAATTGATGATGCTGCAATTAAGTATGAATAGCTATTATGACCAGGGACGTGGTTATGGGCATACAAATGATGGGCGCGCAAGCACCAGTTGCTACAGCCGATTGAGACTAACATGTTGTGTTGAATTAATTGGGCTGCGAGAAATTTGGCTTTAAAGTTTATAAATGTGGATAAAAGAAATAATCTTCAATTGAGAAGGCGTTGTCGGATCCATGTTAAATTAACGGTGACGTAGAATCACCCGCAAGTGTGTGTAATGATACACATAGAAATATTATTTCCTCGGAATAGTCCTTAGCACGTTCGAGGACGAACATTTGTTTAAGTGGGGCAGAATGTGACGGCACGGTAAATCGTCTCATGGGTTACTACTCCGTCTTCCCCAATATCTGTATCATTATGCCTTGTTATCAGTGTTTTATGTAAATTAATTGAGTAAGTTACATTCGGAGTGAAATCGGTAAGAAATGAGACATTTAGTCTCTTTCAAGAAGGCTTAAGTTGTAAAAGTCAACTGTATATTGACTTATGAGTTAGAAGGCTCGGATGTGAATTCCGATGATTTGGTTAGTTTCGGGAGATGATTTATGACTTAGGAGTGTGATCGGAATTAGTTTTGGAGGTTCCGTGTAGAATTAGGCTTGAATTGGTGAAGTTAGAATTTTGGCGATTTTCGGTCGAGAGGCGAGATTTTGATCCGAGGGTCGGAATGGAATTCCGAAAATTGTTGTAGCTTCAATATGTGATTTATGACTTGTGTGCAAAATTTCAGGTCATTCGGACGTGGTTTGGTCGGGTTTAGATCAAAAGAGCGATTTAGAAGATTTTGAGATCCTTAGGCTTGAATCCGATGCGAATTTGATGTTATGATGTTGATTTGAACGTTTCGATGGTTGGAACAAGTTTGAATAATGTTATGTGACATGTTTTTGGTTGAAGTCCCAAAGGTCTCGAATGGATTTTGGATAGTTGATGGAGTTTAACTTTGGCGTTTCAAGAAGGTGTCGATGTCGTACCTTCAAGAAAAAGTGGTATCATATTATGCAAATGAACTACAAATTCAGTTTTGATTGAAGCATAAGATCCGTATCAAAATTTTGGAGCCATAGCAAAAAGAATCGTCCGATTCGGACATCGTATGAGGAAGTTATGCCTATTTTCGTGTCGAGGAAAAATTCTGCAGACATGTCGAATCTGCGATCGCAGATTGACCGCAGATTCGACATGTGAACCGCATTTTGGTCGCAGAATGAGGTAGAAACTTGGGGAAAAAATGCGACCAAAATGCGAACCGCAAAAGTGAAATGCGGTCCGCATTTTTGGCAAATAGGATCGCATTTTTGACTTGAAGAAGGCGTTTTAACCCGATTTTTTGATGCTTTTAAGTAGAACTCAGTGTTCATTTTGCCCTACAAGACCCAATTTCGATACCCACGAAGAAGAACACCTTCAAACAACATAGAGTCACCATAAATCAACCTCAAAACCATATTCAAAGGAGATTTTCTTGGACAAATTCTTAGAGGAAGAGTCTTGATCATCTTAAACATACTTGGGGCCATAGAACTCGAATTGAAACAAGTTTTGAAGCAATTCTTGGAGGGTTTCCGAGAGAAACATCGGGGTAAGTGTTCCTAACTCGATTTTGAAGGAATTACCTAAGATTATAGTTGTTTTTAGCATTTTTACTGGTATTTTGAGTTGGGAAATTGGTGGAAACCCTAAAGCTTAGATTTGAGGGTTGAAGGTCGATCCGGTGTCGGAATTCGACAAATTTTATATGGTTGAACTCGTGAAGAGATAAGGAACCCGTTAAGGTGATAATTTCTGACTTTTGAGACGTGGGCCCGGGGCTCGGGTTTTTGCTAATTTCGAGATATCCTAGTAAATTTGATTATTTTCGCTTGGGCTTTGTCCCCATAGCATATTGTGACATAATTATTCTGAATTTGAATAGATTCGACGCACGTGGAGGCCAATTCAAAGGGCAAGGGCGTCGTGGGCTAAGGATTTAGCCGGTTTGAAGTGAGTAATGATTGTAAATGATGCTCTAAGGGTTTGAAACCCCGGATTGCACATCGTAGTGCTATGTTGAAGTAAGGCACACGCTCGATGATGAGCGTGGGGTCGTTTACTACTGGGGATTGTGACTTAGTCTGTCCCGATTGATGATTTTTACTACCTATTTGATTGGAACTGATTTGATAATATAATGATTTGGGCTTCTAGCCATATTTGGGCTTCGTGCCGGTTATGTAAACCCTTCTGGGGTATTTGTTAATGATTTGAATCATTATTTGAACTCAGTTTTGAAAACTAAATAATGTTTTCACATGATTTTGAAATGGATCGGGTGGCACGCCGCCACGGATATAATGTAAATGGGATCGGGTGGCACGCCGCCACGTATATGATGTAAATGGGATCGGGTGGCACGCCGCCACGAGATATGATATAGTGCTTGGGCCGTAAGAAGCCCCTCCCGGAGTCTGAACCACCCACAGTGAGCGCAGGGTACCCATTATGATAATTACAGTTGGTAACAATGACAACTGATAACCGGAGATGGGTAGATAAAACAGTTGGTAATAATGACAACTGTAGGTTACGGTTGGTAACAATGACAACCGGTAACCAGAGATAATACAGTTGGTAACAATGACAAATGTAGGTTACAGTTGGTAACAATGACAACTGGTAACCGGAGTTTGATAGATTTTACAGTTGGTAACAATGACAGCTGTAGGTTACAGTTGGTAACAATGACAACTGGTAACCGGGGTTTGAAAGATTTTACTGTTTTTAAATGATGTTGAGCCCGAGGGGCGGTTTTAAAGTGCTTTCATTACTTCACGTTATTTACTTGAAAGATGTACATGTTTTACCGTTGAAAGGAGATTCTACTTGAATTTACACTGGTTTACTATTTCACTGATGTTTCATTACTTCATTATGGATTGCCTTGTGCATTATGTGTTTTCTTACTTTCAGTCATTATTTATTTATATTACTCACTGAGTTGGAAGTACTCACATTACTCCCTGCACCATGTGTGCAGATTCAGGCGTTAACGGTTCCGCTTCGAGGCATTGACTACTACTGCCAGGGTGGTGATTCGGAGGTTACGAGGTAGCTGTTGGCGTCCGCAGCCCCGTATCTCTTTTATTTTGTTGTTTCCACTTTCTTCAAACAATTGTGCCGAAGATATTTTAATAGTTATTTTGTTATTAGGATTTCATTAGTGGCTCATGACTTTGTGACACCCCGATCTGAGGGTTGTAGTCGGGATGGTTTACTATATTTTTCCGCAATTTACTGTTATTAAACCGTACCTCTATTATTTCCGTATTATTTAACTGTTAAAATGAAGTTAGTTTGGATTGGCTGGCCTTGTCTTCATGAGAGGCGCCATCACGACCGGGTTGGGATTTTGAGTCGTGACAAGCACGTAGTTAAGTGTGTTGGTACCAAATGAAGCATGAGTAACTCTTCTTCAGGAATGACTTGATTTGGCCTTTTATTCATTACTATTACTATTATTATTACCTAAACACAAAAAACAAACTCATTCCCTTAAGAAGATTGTCACGCCATCCATCTTTGGGTCGAGTCACTGGTTCACACAAAACTACCTTTGGAAGGAACCGTGGCATTAAGAAAACCAAAACCTTACTATCCATACTACTATGAAAAACATAAAAATAAACTATTAACATAAAAAGAAGCTACTAACAAAACAAAAACTAAAAAGGAAAACTAAAGAAGCTAATGAACAATAACTACTAAAGATAGATAAACTAAAACTAAGAACAAAAAACAGAATCATCCCACTATTACCGTCCGAATGTATCCAAATGTGTCAATAAAATAAACTCCGCTCCCCGAATAAAAGTACGCATTGTCCCCAATGCTTAACAAAATAAGAGTAAAAAGAGAGGGCAAAAAAAACTCCCTAATCAGCCTCGGACATCTCAGTGTCCCCAGCAGTAGCATCTCCCATTGGGTCAGCCAACTGTATCACATCATCATCATATCTGGGAGTGGCCGGAGTAGCAAACATCACAGGCACTGCCTCAACAATGTCGGTAGCAAGGCATGGGTCGTCAGACTGGCCGACTAGTGCAACTGGTGCAGATGGATCTGGGGCGGACTGGTCTGGCTCAAGTAACATGTCAAATGGAAAATCCGCAGCTATCGCAAGACAGGTCACCTCCTTCCGAAGCTTATCAATTGACCTCTTGCTTGCCTGGGACTTCCTCATCTTCTTCACTTCCTCGGCCAAGTCCTCAATAATCGATGCGTGTTGTACTAGGGTGTCCATGATCATCTTTTGGTTGTCCAGAATTCTTCAAATTCTCATCAAGATCAGAGGAGACCTGTGGTGCTAGAGTGGATGACTGCACTGCAACAAAACTATCTATGTCAGACAACTTTGAGGTATTTGTCTGCATCCAGTTGTTGAGACTCGCTAATGTCTGGGAGGCTTGTAGAGTAGATAATGGAGTTGTAGGCATGGGCACCGGCCTCGGAGCTGTAGCAGGGGCTGCCCTGGGGACTGTGGTAGGACCTAAAGATGGTGGTCGAGGCATGGCAGCAATACTAGAAGAGGGCTCAGCAGAGGTAGATGGAATGTCAGTCTCAGAGACTACCACCGCCGGCTCATCAGACTGGCCTGTGGTGGTAGAAGGTTGAGTTCTCTTCTTTGGGTTGGTCACATCCATCAATGAGTACTAGTCAAACAGCTTCTTTGGCTTCACCTTTGTATTATATGACCTCGGCTCTACCTTTACATTAGTAAGGTGCTTTGTAATGGTGTTGGGATAAGGGTAGACCGTGGTGGTCCTGCTACCAATGAAATGTTAGCCGACATCATGAAACCCACATTAATTAGGTATCCGACCATGATGTGAGCCACTAGAACAGCTCGCGAAAGAGGCAGTTGCGTCTCGTTCTGGCATGGATCAAGTCTACGACACGCCAAAAGTCTACCATCCCTTCGCCTCAAAGCTCAATGTGTTCCGCTGAATAGGAACCCCAGTAGTGATCCATAGTAGTGGTGGCCCTGTTGGGTCTAAGACCTCAGCTAGCCATGGTCGGACTTCTTCTTTATAGCACACTTCTCTGGATACTCCATCAGCTCCAAGTCCTCAAACCCCAAGTATGTATTTAGCGTGTGCTGATCAAACCTCACCTTGAGGTTGCGTACTTTAGTCACCTTTGTCCGCTTTTTGATGTGGGAAATCTTGGCGTAGAACTCTTGGACGAGGAACTCATTGGCATCTTTACTCTCTCAGTAAAACACATCCAACCATTTCTTGCTCTGAATTGCCTTAACATTGCCGGGTTGTATATATCCAAATCCTTCGAGATAAAAATTCACTCTAGTGTGAAGGATCTTATCGGCCACCACATACGAAAGTTAGTGAAGGCATCCTAGCTAACGAACCTATCCTCGCATATCTCCTTTTTCTTTGATCTATTCACAACAGTGCACGTACCATCTCCCCCTCTACAATCATCAGGGATATCCTTTATAGTTTGCGCATCTGTGTCTGGGGCAGCTGCTGGCTCAGAGGTCTAGCTAGCACTTTGTGACTCCTCAGAAGTGCTGTGAGATGAAGAAGCCTCATCCATGAGCTGAAATTGCCCCTGTGGCCTACATTGTGTGATTGCCTACTCCTCTAGAATAGAGGCGAAGTTGCCCTCAAAAGCTTCCCTAGAAGAGACATAGGAGCTAGAGTGGAAGAGGTCTGCACCCCTCCCTCTGATTGCAGTGGTCTTTTGGTTGATAGTTTTCGACTGGTTAAAGGGCAAGGTACCATTACCTCGACCGCTAGAAGATTCACCTCTTCCTTTTGAAGTTTTGCCCCGGCCGCGCGATCGAACCATTGTCTGTATTAAAGCAAAGAGGATTGTTAGTTTCAAGTTATCATTCAACACTCTAAAGAGTTACATAGGCAAGGGAGAACATTGTAGACATAGTGAGGTTACGACAAAAAAAATAGGTTGCAGGATTGGGGAACTACGGTCCGCACATTTTTGATGTGCGGTCGCAGACAGGGAGTGCGGACCGCACAGTTGCAAGTGCGGCCAGACTTCTGACAAGAAACATCAGAGGCTCAAAATCCTCCTCTCTGAAGACAATGTTGAGGCTATTTTGCAGCCACAGAATACATCTTCGGTCTGCACTTTGAGTGTGGCCTCTGTCAGATTTCTGCAGTCCGCATAATTGTAAGTGCGACCACAGAAGCACTTGCCCTCACCGGTTGCCCAAAACACCAAAACTGTGAACCACACAAATTCAAGTGCGGCCGCTGTTTCCAAATTCATGAACAGACTGCCTTTTTCTACTTAGATTTTGTAATTACTTGTACAAATTGATATGGAAATATGGTATAGGCATGAAATCCACTAACCTAACCCGTTAGAGCATGCATGTTCAACTACCCAGTTCATGTCTACCCCACATGGACACAAGGATAAACTCTAATAATAGATGGCCTAAAAAGAAACTAAAATTTCAAAAAAAAATTAAACTAACACAAATAATTAACATGAAATGAAGCATACCAGACAGAGTGAGTGCACTGGGTGTATAAGCACAGGTAGGGGTGTGTGTGGGATAGTGAAAATCTCTCCGGAAACTTGCAGAGTAACAGTGATTGTGAGGAGAGTGAAAAGTGAAAAATGAACTCAAAACATCTATTTATACCAAGAGTCTTAAGAGGGAAAAGGGGTCGAGTGCAGCCGCAGATGTCCCTGTGCAGTCCACACTCTATCACCTAGGTCGGCCTTCTCTGAGCTTAATGTGTCGTCCACACATTTTTGAGCGCAGCACAGATTTCCACTTGCGGTTGTAGATTAGTCCCGCATTGACAGGCTCAAACTTCAGAGAGTTTACATTTTCACACATTGGCAAGCTTTCAATTGTACGGTCCGCATGTGAAACGTGCGGCCACGAATGTACTTTTGTTGTGGCACATAGAATTTTGCGATTTTTACAAATAAAGTGCGGTCTGCAGGTCCTTCAACACGTAGCCATTTTTTAATTCACCCTTCTTGAAAATCACACTCAACCCTGTAGCACACTTCAAATCAAGTTAGAACACAAATATCATCTCACTGCAAAAGAAAAAGGGAAAAGAACATGGGTTGCCACTCAAGAAGCGCTTGATTTAACATCGTGGCATGATGCAATGTTAAAGCATCCTCAAGTGAAGTAAATGACCGCCATATTCAACCTTACCCAAGTAGTGCTTCACCCGGTGACCATTGACTCGGAATACTTCATTGTTTTTGTACTTCTAGTCTAATGCACCAAAAAGTGTCACATTTTCAAATTGACCACTCCACTTGGATTTAGCTTCCTGGGAAACATTCTCAACCTTGAGTTGAACAACAATACAAGATCACCCACCTTGAACTCTTTGTTCCAAATGTATTTGTCATGAAGATATTTCATCTTTTCTTTGTACAAGGACTAACTCGCATAAGCATGGTACCGGAACTCATCCAATTCATTCAAATGTGTAACCAGCAAGTTAGTGGCTACATCCCAATCAAGATTCAATTTCTTTAGAGCCTACATTGCCTTGTGCTCTAGTTCCATCGAAAGATGACAAGCTTTCCTGAACACCAACTGGTATGGAGACATTTCGATACGTGTTTTGTAAGCCATCTGATAAGCCCATAACATATCATCAAGCTTCTTGGACCAATCGGTCTGATTAGCATTCACCGCTTTAGACAAGATACTCTTTATATCTTGGATGGAGACTTCCACTTTCCCACTAGCTTGTGGGTGATAGGGAGTCGTGACCTTATGAGTAACACCATACTTGCTAAGTAGAGTGTCAAAAGATTTGAATGCAAAAGTGTGATCCTCCATCGCTTATGATTGCACGTGGAGTACCAAATCTTGTAAAAATATTCTTCTTCAAGAAAGCCACTACTCTTCTCGCATCATTGTTGGGTAAAGCAATGACCTCAACCCATTTGGACACAAAATCCACTGCGACCAAGATGTAGGTGTTTCCACAAGAGCTCACAAAAGGGCCCATGAATTCAATGCCCCAGAATATCGAAAATATCAATCTCCAAGATGGTTGTGAGAGGCATTTCATTTTTCTTTGAGATTCCACCGGCACATTGACATTCATCACATCTTTTCACCAAATCACTAGCATTCTTGTAAAGAGTAGGCCAACAGAAACCACAACTAAGTACTTTAGCCACTGTTCTTTCTCTACCATGATGACCACCATATGGCGAAGAATGAGAAGCCCCAAGAATATCAGCTTTCTCTTCTTCCGGTACACACCTCTTTCATTAAAATTGCCAATAGTTGCTGATTGAGAAAGGAGTCACTGATTTTAAGGCCATCATGCGACCTCCCCTCCTCCTCCAAACGAGGCAAGTGGTCTGCCACTTGGTTTTCACTACCTTTCCTATCTTTGATATCAATATCAAATTCTTGCAACAAGAGCACCCATCTTATCAACCAAGCTTGGGAGTCCTTTTTGCTCATAAGATAATGAAGCGCCGCATGGTCCGTGTGGACAATAACTTTGGCACCCATCAAGTACGGGTGGAACTTCTTAATTGCAAACACAATAACTAGGAGCTCTTTCTTCATAACGGTATAATTGACTTGGGAACTATTCGTGGTCTTACTAGCATAGTAGACCCGATGAAAAATCTTGTTGATACGTTGCCCCAAAACAGCCCAACTGCTACATCACTTGCATCACAAATGAGTTCAAAAGGCACACTCCAATTTGGAGCGGTAATGATAGGATTAGTTGTCAACTTGAACTTCAATAATTCAATAGCCCTCATGCAATCATCATTGAAATTGAACTTTGCATCCTTCTCAAGGAGCTTGTACAACAGATTCACCACTTTAGAGAAATCTTTGATAAAGTGGCGGTAAAAACCTACATGGCCTAGAAAACTCTGCACACCCTTCACCGAAGTTGGGGTGGAAGCTTTGAAATCACCTCAATCTTTGCCTTGTCAACTTCAATTCCATTCTTTGAAATTTTATGGCTAAGGACTATACACTCCTTAACCATGAAATGACATTTTCCAACTGAGTACCAAGTTGTTTTCTTCACATCTAGCCAACACTATGTCCATATTTGCAAGATAATCATCCAAAGAATCCCCAACCACCGAGAAGTCATCCATGAAAACTTCAAGTTAGTTCTCTACCATGTCCGTGAAATAGCCATCATACACCGTTGAAAAGTCGCGGGTGCATTGCACAAACCAAATGGCATCCTTTTGAAAGTAAAGTACCATAGGGACATGGAAAGGTTGTTTTCTCTTGATCTTCCAGAGCAATGAGAATTTGGTTGTAGCCCGAGTACCCATCAAGAAAATAATAGAAAGCACTGCCGGCCAATCTATCGAGCATTAGATCTAAGAAAGAAAGTGGAAAGTGATCCTTCCTTGTTACTTTGTTGAGCTTGCGATAATCCATACAAACCCTCCAACCGGTCACTATTCTTGTAAGAATCAATTCATTCTTATCATTTGTAACCACTGTCATGCCCCCCTTCTTTGGGACACATTGAACCCGCAAGGTCCATGAATTATCGGAGATGGGTAGACAACCACGGCATCCAACTACTTGATAATATCCTTCTTGACAACTTCTTACATAGCCTCATTGAGTCTTTTTTGATGTTCAATGGAAGGTTTAGCACCATCCTCCATATTGATCTTATGCATGCAAAAGGCAAGTCTTATACCCCGAATATCCGCCAAGGTCAACCCAATAACCTTCTTCCTTTTTTGTAAAACCACCAATGTGGAATCAACCTGCACGTTAGTCAAACAAGAGGAAAGAATAACCGGTAAAGTAGACCAAGGACCAAGAAATTCATACCCAAGGTGTGGAAGCAATGGCTTCGACCCCAAAGTAGGTGGCTCTTCAATGGAGGGCTTTGTAGGAGGAGTCTTCCTATTTTCAAGATCCAAAGATAATTTTTAGGGTGAATAGTTGTACGACCCCATTTCTTGCAAAGAGTTCACGTATTCCATGAAACCATCCATCTCGTCATCATCAAAATTGAGCAAGATGGCCTCCAACATATCCCCTACATTGATAGTAGCATTTGTATCATGAACAATAACATCGGTCACTAAGTCCACAAAAGAATACACTTTATTGCTATTTGGTTGCCGCATGGACTTAAACACATGGAATACCACTTTTGTTCTACTAAAGTCTGAAACCTCAATGTAACAAAATACTGTTAATACAAGGTAAATCCCCTAGAAACTGATAAATATGGAGTCTTGAGCTCTACAATGGAATACAAATCTGAAAATTAAACAATAAAATTGTTCGAACTAAAGCAACAGTATATAAGAAAAGGCAAGTCAAAACTGCAACCAAGATTGCAGCTCTACCTCGCCTTTTGCAGCTGGGTCCAACAAGTAAATCTACTGCTAATAACTGGTCCCCACACCCGGATCTGCATAATTAAGTGCAAAGTGTTGTGTGAGTACAACCGTCCCAATGTAATCTATAAGTGTCGCAACAAACCTTGGCGAGGTAAAAGAAGCAGGAATTATAAATGATACTAGCTAAAACCTGTACACTTTCACAATTTTTAACAAGTACATAACGATAATAAAATCAAGTCATAAAGCAGTTAATGTTTAACACATAGAGATGCTATGCAGTTAAATCAGGTAATTAACCATGAAAATTGCAAGTAAAGACTCTACTAAACACTTGCTCATGACTCATAGAACCTATGAACCTGGTGCTCTGATACCAACTTATCACGAACCAAAATCCAAACCGTCGTGATGGCACCTAGCCCAACCCGATAGGTAAGCCAAAAAATAAAAGTTATAACTAAACTGAGAAATCAACAAATATATATACATACATATATATATATATATATATATATATATATATATATATATATATATATATGGAAATTACAACCGAATTCAATACTACTGCCCCAAGGACTGGTAGTACAAGCCATGAGCCATTAGGATTTAGATTTACAAACTGATATGAAGAATAAATACAATATTTCTTTGAGGTTTACATAACAGAAATTACATCCTAAACTACAATGAACAAGAGGTAGCTCGAATTTGGAATGCAGATACGCCTTCTATGCAAGGCTCTGTCTTCCACACCTACGCAACTCCAAGGTCTGCCTGTAAGGTGCAGAAGTGTAGTATGAGTACAACCGACACCATGTACTCAGTAAGTATCATAACTAACTTCGGTGAAGTAGTGACAGGTCAAGATATCTTATAAGCAAATCATGTAACAAATAGAGGCATGTAACATGTATGGGCTATAACAAGTAAAGGCAGTAATTCGGGGAGGACATGTAGCAGAAGTTAATCAAGTAAAAGCAAGGGTAACCATAACAGACAAGGTAGAAACATGGATATCACGATAGCAGGACAAATAGTAGACACGAAAATATCTACATTAACAGCACAAACGAGAAAGCGACATACAAAACAACAAACATTAATAGGAACCCAAGTAGAGGGCATGTAAGTGTTTACCAAATGAGTAATCATAACAGGAAAATCCAATTCATCTCACACGTAACCTAATAGCATCCTAGGAAGCTCAAATCTATTCAAGGACAAGGATGAAGCTTTTGAATCTCAAAGAGGGCCTTTAACAAGATGTCAAGCTAAAGAGTTACAAAACAAGGTCATTAGACTTTAAGTGCAAATAAAGAAGTTGTTAATTGGGATGAAGAGCTCAAGGATAAAGGATATGAATTGAATAGGTATTACAATTGTTTTATGGCCCAAATTTGTGTACGAGAAGAGGAGGATTGGATCCCAAAGACATCCTTTGAAGAAGGTCCTAGTCAGTCCACTTTTGAACCAATTTGGCACCTAAAATGTGTCCAAACTTGCAGCCCATGAAGTCCTATATAAAGCGACGTTTTTATAACATAAAAAGGATTTAATGATGTCCAAAAGGGTATGTAGGCATGCTAGATGTTGAGTGCAAGCTGGTGCGATGTTGCTTGCAAATTTCCTTCAAGATTTTCAAGATTTCCAAGATTTTCAAGATTCTATCCAAGATTGGTTTGGGACTTATTTCTATATATTTTGGGACTATATTTGTTGCTTTCCTAGTTAGTTAAGGTTATGTTTTTCTTTCCCTAATATTGTTGGAATGACTTGGTTTTTGCTTCCTAGTATTTTCCTTTTCCTAAGGTAGTTGGACTTGTTGTCCAAAGTAGTTTAGGACTTTATTTTCTTGTTTTTAAGCCATAATTTCGTGACCCCCTCCTACCTATAAGGGAAGGCTTCTTTGTTTTTAGACTTAGATTATTATAGACTATTGTCAATAAAAATTGTGAGATTTTTCTTGCACTCTTGTGTGCGGCTACTCTTGGATTTATTCTTCAACTTTCAAGACTCAACTTAAGGTGGCAAGACTAAAACCTATTTGAAATCTTAGATCACTTCTAGGTATTCTAGAAATGTGATAAGTTTAGGCTTGTTATTGTTCTTGTTATTCTAAAGGATCGGGTTTCACAATCTATCTCTTGTTTTTAATTCTTTACCAAAGGCGATTAGTTCTTCGTTGGCTAATTGTTGTTGTTAGGATTCAACTTCAAGAATAGACTTCTTGGATTCAATCTATCTTTAATTTCTATCTTCTTTTTTCATTTCTTTACCTTCTTTTAGCTTCCGCACGTTTCTTGATTTACTTGTTTTCTTAGTAGTTCTTGGACCCCTATCGTGTTGTTATCAAGTGGTATCAGATCGTAGGTTAATCAAGATTTCAATCTTGATAATCTTGGGAGGTTCTTGAGCAAAAAAAAAATAGAATAGAACGAAAAAGAAACCCCCCAAAAAAATACAAAAAAATATAAAGAAAAAAAAATCAACCCAAATAAAAGTGAATAGCTGATTATTATTTCAATATTCAAGTAGTGTTTGGTTTCCAAGTCATGAAAGGAAATAAGAAGAGGGGATCCTAGTTCTTGAAGATTAAGGTAATTTCTTTCCTTATTCTTGTGGGTTTTGGGTATCCTAAATTCTTTCCTTTTTCTTTTAAAACTAACCAATTCCTATTCTTTCTAGGTTTGGTCTTCCACTTTCCTTTTCTTTTTCTAACTCCTATTCTTATCACTGAAGGTTTGTGACTTGTTAGGTTTCTTAATAAATCTTAAAATTAACAACCAAGAGTTGTTTTGAGTTCAAAAAGGCAAGAGAGGTGAGAGCAATAGAAGGAAAAAGTCAAATTTGATACATAGTTCTTCTAATCTTTGTCTAAGATGTTTCAACCAGGAAGCTATAGTGAAAGGAGGCGAGTTATAACTCAACAACTTGAAAATTTGAACTTATAGTATACTGAATGAAAGGAAGACAATGGTAAAAAATTATTTTTCAAACAAGAGTTAAAGTGATTTATGCGATTTGTGCCTTTAGAATTGGCAAAGAGTTTGGCAATAACTCAATTAGCACTTATATTGTTGAGTAATTGAACTTGCCGTTTGTTGAGCATATTGAACCCTGCATATTGAGAGGAGTAAAGTAAGATAAAAGAGTGTAATTACTATTCTCGATTGAAGGTATAAGAATGTGATCTGGTGTGATGTGATTCCCATGAATAATTATCATATCTTGTTGGAAAAGCCATGGTATGTCTATAGAAGAGCTTCATATAACATGGAAAAAAATAGCTACTCCTATGAGGTTAACATGACGAAACTCATTCTTGGATCTTTGACTCCCCTCACAAATTCGTGGAGACAAAAAGACTGTTAAAGAGAATATGGAAAAATATGAAAGAGAAAAGAATGAGAGGAGTAAGGGAGTGCATGTCTACATCCCAATAGAGGAAAAAGGAGAGGTTGTATTGAGTGAAGAGAATGGGATATCAAGTGAGAAAAAGAGTGAGCTTGAGGGAAAAGAAAAGAGAGAAGGCATTGAGATAACAAAAGTCTGTGCGGTAGAGAGAGAAAAATAGGAGGTTTGAGTTAAGAAAAAAAACTTTACTGAGAGAAAAGAGGCTAAGGGTGAGGAGAAAGTTAGTTTTGTGATAAAAGCCAAAGAGAGTATAAGCAGGAAAAAGTTTTCTTTATTTCCTAACCCACTAAATCTTTCTTGTTTTAGTTCTTGTGATTTTGTTTAGCCGGGTGTTGAAATACCTTCTGAAAGGGGAGGTGAGGCGCAAGAGATGGTGGCAAAAGATTCGATTGGATTCCAATATGAATTTGGAGAAATCAATTCTTGTTGGATGGTGGAAGATAATATCTTGGTTAAATTCTTTGTTATTGAATCTTTTGACTATTTTGATTCTTATTTTCAGCTTTATGACATGGAGTACCCTAAATCCATTGTTAAGTTAGACCCATTGCATAAAAGAATACAAAGTGATGATATTTCATTGGTAAATAAGTCCTAGTATGGTATGTATAATTGGTTTATTCGCATTTTTTGCCTTTCTATAACACCTAAGGTACTTTTGGAGGTAATAAGTTATACTCTTATTTCTTATGTTGGTGACTTTATAATTTTTGTGGATGATGATATTTTGATGCACATCAAGTCATTAACTATAATATCTAAGTTCAAGTATAAGAGTAATTTACTTCCTTTTGAAATTGAGGATGATATAGATGATTATATATTCCAACATGGTAGAAAGAAGCATGAAATTTATGAGAAGAGGCATGAAATTTATGTGAAGAGGCTTGCGAATGAGTTAAATATTTCTTCTTTTATTCAAGTGTCAATGAGTTTTCATATGATAAATTGCTAGAATGTGATTTTTGCTGTGTGATGGGGAGTCACTCTTTAGGTCATGTTGATTGTCAGCTTGTAAAAGTGTTTACTACTAGTAAAGAGGATATGCATGATTATCGAGACATTAGTGATCAAATACTCTTTCATAAACCTATTTCTGACTATTTCGGTGATAGTTTGAGCAATTATGTATAATCCATTGATGTTGCGAATATTATTGGGGAAAGTTATAATCATGAGCTTGAATGTATTGAAATTTTTATTTTGGAATTTATGGGTTCTTCTGACCTTTCTGAGAATTTATGTACTTTTTTGAATAACTTACATGTAGAAGAATTCATGGGATTTATAATTAATACTTGGCTATATCGTAAAAGTGTCTTATTTGATACATGTGGCAGAGATACTTGTGTTAAATGGATGCATCGCCGATATTTTGTAATTTCTTTGGCATGCACATGTTTGGACTACCTTATTGACAAGATCGCATTGCAAATTTCATTATATAGTGCATCTAAGAGAGGTTTGTATTAGACAAATCTAAGTAGGCATAAATTTTTTTGTGATGATGATGTCCATATGCTAGAGTATTTACACCTATTAGGCTTAATTGGGTTAAGTGGACACATGGTCACTATCTTGTTTTATTCCTATAATTTTTTCATATTAGTGGATGCCATTTACTAGTGGCTGTTTTCGTTTTCTTGCAAGGTCGAAATTCGAGGACGAATTTTCTACAAGAAGAGGGGAATGACAGCATCCTAGGAAGCTCAAATCTATTCAAGGACAAGGATGAAGCTTTGGAATCTAAAAGAGGGCCTTTAACTGGATGTCAAGCTAAAGAGTTGCAAAATAAGGTACTTCAAGTGCAAATAAAGAAGTTGTTAATTGGGATGAAGAGCTCAGGGATAAAGGATATGAATTGGCTAGGTATTACAACTGTTTTATGGCCCAAATTTATGTTTAAGAAGAGGAGGATTGGGTCCTAAAGACATCCTTTGAAGAAGGTCCTAGTCAGTCCACTTTTGAACCAATTTGGCACCTAAAATGTGTCCAAACTTGCATCCCATGAAGTCCTACATAAAGCCACATTTTTATAACATAAAAAGGACTTAGTGATTTCCAAGAAGGGTATATAGACATGCTAGATGTTGAGTGCAAGTTGGTGCCATGTTGCTTGCAAATTTCCTTCAAGATATTCAAGATTTTCAAGAGTCTATCCAAGATTGGCCTGGGACTTATTTCCATATATTTTGGGACTATATTTATTTCTTTCCTAGTTAGTTAAGGTTTCTTTTCCTAAGATTATTGGAATTACTTTCCAAGAATGACTTAATTTTTGCTTCCTAGTATTTTCCTTTTCCTAAAGTAGTTGGACTTGTTGTCCAAAGTAGTGTAGGACTTTGTTTCCTTATTTTTAGCCTTAATTTCGTGACCCCCTCCTACCTATATAAGGGGTGTCTTCTTTGTTTTTCGACTTAGATTATTATAGAATATTATCAATTAAAATTGTGAGATTTTTCTTCCACTCTTGTGTGTTGCTACTCTTGGATTTATTCTTCAACCTTCAAGACTCAACTTAAGGTGGTAAGATTAAAACCTATTCGAAATCTTAGATAACTTTTAGGTATTCAAGAAAGGTGATAAGTTTAGCTTATTGTTGTTCTTGTTATTTTAAAGGGCTGTATTTCGTGATCTATCTCTTGTTTTTAATTCTCTACCAAAGACAATTAGTTTTTCGTAAGCTAATTATTGTTATTAGGATTCAACTTCAAGAATGGACTTCTTTAATTCAAGAAACTATTTCTTGGATTCAATCTATCTTTAAGTTCCCTCTTCTTCTTTCGTTTCTTTACCTTCTTTTAGCTTCCGCATGTTTCTTGATTTTCTTATTTTCTTTAGTAGTTCTTGACCCCTATCGTGTTGTTATCAAAACCAGCTAAGCTTATTTCACACTGCACGAAAATACTCATCTTGCCAACATGATATCAATCGCATGTAAACAACCATGGTACCAAACATATCTCTAAGGCCCCAATCATCATCTCTTATTAGGGGTAGAGAAGCTCAAGTAGCATGACAATAATTGGTATATATCGTTTTTCTTGATGCTATGGTCAATTAATTGTGTAAACAGTCTTGAGGACAACACATTAAATCCTCTTTAAGATGTCATATATTCTAAAATGAATTCTAACACAGATAATTGAGTTTATTAGTCATAGAATTAAACCCTGACACATGCATATATGCTCGTCACCTCGTATATGCATCACCCCTACATATAGCAAACAATATCATTTAGTGGAAAAAATTCCCCTAACAAAGCTAGGCAATACACTTACCTCATTCCTGAACTATTTTAACAATCCAATACTGTATCCCTTAGAAATACTCCTCACAACGATCAAAACCTAGTCAAATATTATTTAAGGAAGTCAAACAATGCTAAATGAAACATCCCCAATCAATAAATGTTCAATCTTTGCTAAAATCTCAAAAGTCATCAAAAAGTCAACCAGACCCACTCGGTCGAAATCCAAGATTCGGACCAAAACCTGATTACCCATTCACCCCGAGCCCGAATACGTAATTTATTTCGAAATTTGACCTCAATTTGACGTCTAAATCTTAATTTTATAAAAATAATAAAATTGACCAAACACCCCTAATTTCTACCTTGAAATTCATATATTTGATGAAGAAATTCATGAAATACTAATGAAAATTGATTGAAAAAAAAAATTAAAGTTTCTTACCAATGAATTTGGGAAGAAATAACTCTTCAAAAATCGCCTTTATGGAGTCTAGGTTTGAAAAATGGTGTGAAATGAGCTAAGTCCCGAAATCCCACACTTCACCTAGTTGCAGATGTAGCAATTGCAAACCAGAGTTAGCAATTGCAAACTAGAGTTCACAATTGAGATGTCTGTATATGCAAACCACTGATCGCAAAAGAGATCAATGTCTCAGTGCCTTAGATACCGCAATTGCGACAAATTGATCGCCTTACGAAAATCACTTGCCCAAACTTGTGTCGCAAAAGCGACTGCAATGTCGCAAAAGCAAAAACACAAGATCGCAATTGTGACTGTTTCTTTGCATTTGCGAAGAACACCATCCCCTCCAGTTATCGCACTTGCGATTCCGACTTTGCAAAAGCGAGAATCGCAGTTGCGAATAGATCATCGCAATTTCGAGACCTAGAGATCTGATGCACCAGCTTCACAACAATAGTTCCAAAATTAATTTTGTAACGCATTCAAACTATGCAGTTAAATAAGGTAATTAACCATGGAAATTGCAAGTAACGATGAAATGCAAAACCCAAATAAGAAACTGGCCAGATTTCCTCAACCTTCCCATATCCGTACCAAACCCACTTATCAGTTTTCCTCAATATTTGCGCGTACACCATCAAGAAAGAAACATGAGAGGGCGACGCTATGGAGATGGATCGATTTCCACATGTAAGCACAGCCAATTCAATGTGCTACTAGCCCCGCGTGGTCACATGCATAACAACACAATCCACCCAGCGTGGTCACAGGCATAACAAAACAATTCGTCCAGCGTGGTCATAGCCATAACAAGACAATCCGCCCAACGTGGTCACAGGCATCCAGTGGAAATCATATAAAAAAGAAGCAAATATACAAGAATACATGTATATGATGAATGGGTATCAAATCTCATGCTCCTTGATTGGTATACAAGACATGCTAAAGTGTAGGAATGTGCAAAGTGTGCTATCATAGCTCAAATCGGCAACTTCATCATACAATTATCATAAACACACGACCTCAAATCCTCATGTAGAAGATAACCCACCAGCTGGACTCAAATCAACACTTCCCCATGACCTCACCATGGTCATAATAACTAGGCAACCAGTTAATTCTCTTGAGTCTGTAATCATCAACCAGATACAAGAATCAACTTCATCACATCAATGATAAACTAAAAGATCTATCATTGCATCTACTTCCAAGACTAGAAAACACATCGCGATGACAATCAAGCATCCACAGGCCTTCACTGCCCATCAGTAACATCACAAGCTGTCGGTGTACAATGATATTTGGTGCTCAGCATCGTATATAGATGAATAGAAAGAATTGAAAGTGAAGGTTTCAACCTAAAAAAGGTCGCACGCTAATGAAAGAAGGAAGAGAATTTTCCTAAATGCCCTGTTGTCAAGCCCCGACCTCGGGGAGCGCGACCGGTGCTCAATCGAGATACCCCGGTCAAGCAAGCATGTACAATACCCAGACTGACCCATGAATAAAGAGAAGATATATTTCATTAGTTAACCATTGAGAGGATTTCATGAAAAACACCAACTCGATTACCATTAGTTTCTTCATTCATAATTCCCAAAATATATTACACATTCATAATTTGAAGTGGATCATGTGATACAATTACAACATATCTAGTTTGACTCTTCCAACACAACTATACAACCTACACTATGTCTACGGAGCCTCTAAGTACAACAGAAGAGTAATATGCAAGTGCCCGCAACAAGGCTCGGCTGTACCTCGAAACACCAAGTACAATGCCAAGTGACATAAAGCCCGGAAAAGAGTAGGGCTCAACAAAATCTGCTGAATAGAGAGTAACTGCTAACAAGGGTTAAAGCTGCCCGCTGATGAACGACATACATCCATTGAAGATGCAGCGTCCCCGACAAAAGGGATGTTAGTACATGTGGAATAGTACTAGTATGTCAAGCTAAATGTCCTCTTTAGAAACAGAATGCCAATATAAGAAGGGGAAAACCGTGGAAGCAACAAGTAACAATCAATGATATTCAAACGTCAAGTTATAATAGAAAAACTTTCAAAGTATGAAAATAATATTATTTTTGGTTGGGAGATCATTAGTACAGATATACACCGTGATTTTTGCAAGGAGTCCGATCACGACCCGATCGGCTAGGCCGTCTCGCCCAAAGACATCCAATCACAATCACAATCTCTACATAAAGCGGCCCTGCCGCCTCACCCCAATGTATGTGGGTGAAGGTTTAATCACAATCACAATCTATACAAAGCGGCCCTGTTGTCTCACCCCAATGTGTGTGGGTTGAGGTGTAATCACAATCACAATCACCATCATATGTGTTACATGATGTCCGATCGCGACCCAATGGCTAGGTCATCTTACCACAATGCCGTGTGGATTGACATCACCCTTTGCTAGCAGTCATCTCATCCCAATGAAGGCGAATATTCTCATCACATCAATCTCATCCCAAATAAGGGAATAATCACAATGCACTCCTACTCTGGCACGTGTAGTTTCGGGGTTAGGTTATTTCAACCTACCCTTCCTCGGTGACTAGCGATACTCCCAAAAAATTTTTTGCTTTGCACACAAAGAAAACAGAAATACTAATACATTTACCTCGTAACCTTCCACACCATATATACCCTCATTAGTATTTTTAGCCACTCACAACATCATTATTTCATTGGCTCTCTTGGCCATACATATGATTCTTCATTCATGGCACGTTGGCCGTATTTCATATTCCACACTTTTCATTTCTTAACTTTCCATGATCATCATCACAATCATCAGCATATAGAATATTTCAGAAATCATAACTTTAAGTTCATTCGTAGTCCCTTTCTAAAGTATGGAGCACAATGACTTGTAATCGCAACACAAGTTAAAAATCATAAACGAGTAATACACTGTACCTTTTTTAAATACTTCTTCTCATAAGGCTACACAATTTCAACTCATGAGTATGTAAGAACTCAAATCACATTGGAAATATTTATAAAGGAGAGCATGGCGATTTACGATTTAAACACGACTTCAAATTAAATGCACCAGTTACAACAACCATGGCCACATTTTATATCTCACTATCATTTCTTTTACTTCCAAGCATATTTATAGATCAAAATCAATAAAAGCATTTGAAATAAAGACCAAAGAAAAAATATGAACAATAGGGGTCTTAGGCGCATTGAGTTTTCGTTCACAATTGGGCATAACAACTTGCAATTTAAACATACACTCACAACAGCACTTTTCACCCTTTATCACCACCCCAAACTTAAACTCTTGCTCATCCTCGAGCAATTTCCAATTAAGCGCATAGGCAAGAAACACATTTCAAAACATATTCGAGCATCACACCAATGATAATGGTTTATATCAACTCTTAGAATCCATCTTAAGAACTACTGACATCTTTCTTCAAAATTAGACCTATATTTAAAATATTTGTGTGACTCTTCTAACATCTTAACTTCTAAAGATGACTCCAATACATTCCCTACTATAATTCACTTTTTGTGCCAACTCAAAGTGCCTGAACTTTACCAATCCTTTGTAAATCATGTGCCCTCACCATAAATCAAAGAAAACAATTATTCCACACACTCAAAATATGCATTCAAGTATAATTTAAGGACTTACAAATCAAAAGAACTCGCTCACTCTCTCAAAGAAATTCATGTGTATCACGAGTTTGTATCATAGGCTTGCCCATAGTGTATGTCTCTACTAATCTAAGCTTGCGAAGTCCATGATGAATTAGGTCTTTTCAAGTTGTAATGAAGGCTAGGGGATGCGTAGGATATATTTGGGTATAGTGACTAACCCACCTAAGCACTTTAATACACTACACTTAAATTTTAATACACACTCTTCATGACCAATCCAAGTGCAAGGCCCTGTAAAAATTTCACCTAGAGCCCGGGGATTCGTAATGCCAAGTTACACTTATGTATTGATGATTGTAGAGATTCTTCGCAAAGAGCTTGCGGGCTGCAGTAAAGACTTTTTAGGTTTAATAGTGCGTTGCGGAGGTGAAGAAAATTGTTGGCAGAGCAACACATTTTTGTGGCCTACTATACAACTGCAGAATCACTCTACGGGCTGCAGATCGGCAGCAAAGTGCAACAGGAAATTGACCAATTTTGGAGGGTCGTTTTACGGTCCAATGTGCGACCACATAATTCTTTGGAGGGCCGCGCAATCCATCATAGATCCAGCATGAATATTTCCAGAGGGGAGTTGTGCGGCGCATTATGTGACAGCAGAACTGGTTTGCGGACCGCAGACTTGCCGCAGACCTGACCGGAATAGCCCAGTTCTTTACATCACTTCTGCGGCCCATTTTGCGAACTGCATATCCGTTCTGCGATCCACTCTGCGACCGCAGAGCTGTGCTCAGAGGGCCCACTTTCTGTTTTTATAACCCGACCCTATTTTGATATATAAATGATAAGGACCATTTGTAAAGAGAAAAGCTGATATTTTTAGAATAAGGAAGTCCTTTAGAGTGAGAGAGGAGTTCCTAAGCTATAGCCATCAATCCTTTCTCAAAGGTTGGAGAATTCACAAGGAAAACTCATAAGTTCTTCATCTAAGAGGTAAGGTTCCACAACCTAGTTCCAATTTCGAAATTGGGGTAGAAGATGGCTAACGGGGGGTGATTCTTGGGTGTGAGAGTGATCTTTTTATGCATGTATGTACTATCAAGGTTGTGGGAATGGTGTTGGGATCAAATGGATAGACTTTGGGTTGTGGGATGAAGGAACCTACCATATGAGGACTTTATGATCATAACGTCCACCTAGTGTTTGTTAAAATACTCAAATGAGCTGAATCCGTGAACTCCTTCCTAATTTATATTTAAATTTGTTATAATTCCAAATAGATAGAAGTTTCTAAGATTTCCGGAAACAGTGTAGTAATTAAAGGAAACTCAAACAGGGTATGTTGGCTAAACTTCTCTCTTAGAATTGAATCCCACGATGTTCTTGTAAGTCCCGAGTTGTTCATTGTAAATTTACTATTCCAAATAAGGTTGGTGTCGAAAGATATATACATATATATATATATATATATATATATATACACATACATTTTTTTTAATTTTTTTTTTCAACATGTGTTTCGGATATTTTTATCATATTATGTTATTCTTCGGGAGCGTGTTCAAATTATGAGTTATGTATTAAAATGTTGTGACTTCAAGTCAAGCCCAAATGAAGGTTATTATGCCAAATTGTGTATGAAATATCTATGTGCCTAAGACTCTTATTTGCTCATATGTGTATTTAAAGTCTTTTGAAAAGCCTTGTTGTTAATGACCCGTGATGATATTTGAAAGTGAAAGAAAGGAGTATGAAATATGAAGTACGGTCAACCTGCCAAGAATAATACTGCATTATTGCCATTAATGCCAATAAAATGAATGATTTGTAAAAGATTATGAAATGAGTGGTAAATCCTTTAAATACTAAATACTTTGGGAGTATCGTTTAGCCACCGAAGAAGGGTAGGTTGAAATAACCTAACCCCGAAACAACACGTGCCGGTGTAGGAGTGATTGAAAGGTAAATCCCCATGTTAATGTATGAGGTTGTTTCCCCTTATATGGTATGAGATTGATGTGTTGAGATGTTTCCCCTTAAATGGGATGAGATGATTACTAGCGAGATGTGATTTGATGTCGACCCACACGGTATTGTAGTGAGAGGGCTTAGCCGATCGGGCTAAGATCGGATGCCATGCCACGCACATGGTGGTATTGTGAGTGGATTTCTCAGGGTGAGACGACTTACCCGATCGGGCTGAGATTGGACTCCGTGCTAAAAATACGGTGGTGTATCGGTGTTAAAGATCTCCAAACTTAAGAAGACTGAAACTTACTTGAAATTTACTTTCCCCTAACTTGAAACCTTGATACTGTTTGAGTCTCTTATTGATTTCATGTTTCCCTCTCCATTTACTGTTACTCGTTCTATTGAGAGGGTGTTTAGTTTTACATACTAGTACTATTCCATATGCACTAATGTCCCTTTTACCCGGGCGCTGAATCTTTAATGGATGTAGGTGGTTCCATAGCAGGTGGTATTGATCAGTGATAGCAGCACACCCTCTCCCGGCTGACTTGGTGAGCCCCACTTCATTTCAGGGTCTTGTATCTCTTGTCCTTTGTACATAGCTTTTTAAGGTATAGCTGGGGCCTTGTTGCGGGCACTATCGTAGCACTCTTTTATTTCTGTTAGAGGCCCCGTAGACATAGTGTGGGTTGTATCTTGTTTTGGGAAAGTTAAACTGAAATGGTTGTAATTGTATCACATGTTCCACTTCAACTACGAACGTATAGTGTACTATTTTAGAGACTTGTTAATGACGTAACTAATCGAAATGAACTAGTGTTATTCACATGATCTTTTACTGTCTAATTAATGAAATGTATCTTTTTTTATTCATGGGTGAATTAGGTAGATGGCATTGTGTATGCTTGCTCGACCAGGGTATCTTAGTTGAGCGCCGGTCGCACTCCCCGAGGTTGGGGTGTGACACCAAGCAATGACACAAAACCATGTACAATTCGGCCTTTCTCTTTAAGCACAACCATGCATTCTCTAGCATGGATAAGAGGAATAGGAGGTGTATTTTCTTTTTTTTTTCTTTTTTTTTTTCAATAGTCTCCCAATTTAGGTTGCCTGGCCAATGATCTTTCAAAACATACGTGCACCTTTTAACCTTTCTACGGCTCCACTCAAAAGCTACTTTCACCTTACTCTTTTAGCGACTTAAGTGCTTTCGGAGGTAAAGGTTCAAGAAGATCAGATTAAGAACAAAAAAGGAATCGGCTTGTAATGTGGGTGCCAAAAACATGGTTTATAGGCTCAAATGGGCTATCTAATGATAATTTTATTTATGGTGGCATACTAGCTCAAAAGACAATCAAAGACACGCCTACATCATCTCCTAGACTCGTAAAGCTTACTTATCTCGCTTTGACTAACACACGGAGCAAGTTTTTGACTAACACAAGATAGCACAGAATATAATCAAGACCTCACATCACATAATGCACATGATTCACTCTGGACGGCTCAGGCCCGACTCTCAAGTTAAAAAACTAAGCATAGTCATCACAAGAGACCGCGCTCTATTCAATCCTATTGCAATCGAGACCCAATAGGATTTCACATATATAGTATTTCACTGTTAGCTAGGCAGTAAAATAATTAGGCTCAGGATATGAATAAACAACCCAATCTAATAAATTAAATCATCAAATCAATATCCGAATATCCACATTCATGTAAAACTATAATCCCAGAATAAACGAGTTTAGCCACGCATAGTCATGGTACCAAACTCAATAAATTTTCGAGAATACATAAAAATCAATAATATAAGGGAAAAAGAAGAAGTCAAGATGAATTTTACGGTTTTCAAACTTTGTTATGGCTTTTCTCTGCTTCCAAGCGTATTTTTGCCTCCCCAAAAGACTTCTCTCCCTTCAAAATGTAGCTAACTCTCACATTCATATGGTTTAGGGTTTAGTTGGGGCGAATTTGGCTTCTCCTAATTCAGATTGAAAAAGCTGATTGTTCTGCTTCGGCCCCAGTCTGACGAAGTGAACCTTGCTTCGCTATCCGGGATTTTGTTGGTTTCTTCTGCTCTGGTCACGGTTTGGCAAAGTGAATCTCACTTTGCTGTCTGGGACTTTTCTGGTTTCTTCTGCTCCTGTCCCGGTCGGGCGAAGTGAACCTCCCTTCGCTGTTCGGGACTTTTCTCTTCAGCTCTTTATTCACCAATTTTTTTTCCCATTTGATCTTTTTCCGTGCAAAATTGTTCCTACACATAAGAAACACGTAATGAGCATATTTTCACTTCAAAAATGGTATGAACTCCCGCAACTTACACAAGAATTAATACACGTTCACTACAAGAAAGTATATAATTTGCAACAACTTTTTAGCAACAACAATGATATCGTTGCTAAATATAAATAAATGGCAACAACTCTATTTAGTTGTTGTTGTATCATAGAACGATTACCCAAAAAAAATCTTGTTGGCTAACGTTTTAATGTTGTATTGGGTAAAATGCTTTTACATGAATTCGGCCCGGGTATAATCGAGTGCAAACGGGCCAGACCCAACTAAAGGAAGTCGTAACGGAGGCAGTACAAGGCCTAGTTAAATCGATCTTAAAACAAGAGGTCGAGCTCGATAGCCGGAGCGACCGGGGCGGTAAGAATCGACGTGACCGACCGATACCAAAGGATCGAAGACCGGCTTTGAACCGCATATCTCGCCAGTTACCGGATATTTCGCCAGGAGTAATTATCTCAACCGTCATAGCCGTTACAGCGCGATTTGGGGAGATCCTACCCCGGATTTTAGGGGATTTACCTTGTAATCAGTTATTTACCTTGTTTAGGATTCTGATTTTAGCCTATAAGAAGCATATTTCGTTCAGACTGGTGATCATCTGATTTTTATCAAGAAAAACTCTTCCTCTTCAGCTACTTAATACAATTATTGTCACGGCTACAAAGGATTTATATTCTCTCATACTGCTCATCATAATCGACGGTTTCATCGCTTTTTTCTTACATTACAATTACTTTTATCGCATTATTATTCAGTATCAATTTGGTTTACGGATCCTTAGTACTACGAACAAATTTAATTGTTATCCAATTTTAAGGGTAAACAGTTTGGCGCCCACCGTGGGGCTAAGGATATTAGTAAACTTTTGATACATCTTTTTTCAAACACAATTTTACACTTGCTCTTTGCAGAAATTTCTGTTTTTCAGGTCACCAGGTAAAGCATGGCACACTCACTTCCAACCAACAATGAACTCAACAATCGAGTTAGAGATAATGTCATACCCGAGCACGAAGGTCCAGTAGATGTCAATTCCCAAATAGCATTTGACGCCAACCAGGCGCCAGGCTCTCCACACAGCGTTCGGGGTGAAAATCGTTCAGGAATTCAGGAAAATGGAGAAGAAGCAATTAGCCTAAAAATGATTTTCGACATGCTACAAGCCCAACAGGCGGCGATAGCGCAGTTACAAAACCGAGCTCAGGACCAGGTGGGAACGGACAATGTCCCTCCCCAGGCTGCGCCCGAACAAGATGAACCGGCCTCAACACAACCGAATGAGAGCAGTTCGGAGGCTAACTCCGAAATTATCAAAATGCTCGAAGAATTAACCAAACGAGTTGAGACCGGGGAAAAGAAAATTGAGGATAACAACAAGAAGGTCGAAACATACAACTCAAGAGTCGAGCAAATACCGGGTGCTCCTCCAGTTCTGAAAGGCTTAGATGCCAAAAAGTTCGTGCAGAAGCCGTTCCCGTCTAGTGCTGCTCCGAAGCCGATCCCGAAGAAGTTTCGAATGCCCGATATTCCAAAATATAACGGGACTTCGGACCCCAACGAGCACGTGACAGCTTATACTTGTGCAATAAAGGGGAATGATCTCGAGGATGATGAGATCGAATCTGTTCTCCTGAAGAAATTTGGAGAAACTTTGTCGAAAGGAGCAATGACGTGGTACCACTACTTACCACCGAACTCCATTGATTCCTTCGCTATGCTGGCTGACACGTTCGTTAAGGCCCATGCAGGGGCCATCAAGGTTGAAACCAGGAAGTCCGACTTATTCAAAGTCAGACAGCTCGACAATGAAACACTTAGAGAATTCGTCTCTCGGTTTCATATGGAACGGATGGACTTACCTCCGGTCACATATGATTGGGCTGTACAGGCTTTCACTCAGGGGTTGAACACCGGTAGTTCGGCGGCTTCAAGACAACTCAAGCAAAGCCTGATCGAATATCCGGCTATCACTTGGGCGGATATTCATAATCGGTATCAGTCCAAAATCAGGATAGAGGAGGATCAAATTGGAGTGCCTTCGGTTTCTTCTTACACAGCCAAAACCTTTGACCGATCCCGAAGGGACAATTTTAGGGAACCGAGGCCGAACAAGGACAGACACCGACCATATCCAGAAGACCGACGAGCTATATCGATGGGACCCAAGGTTCCAAGGCAAGAGAACAAATATGAAACAAATCAAAGAAACAGAAGGCCGTTGCCAAAAGGCAACGTCGAGAGACTCGGCGATCGGCATGAAGCACCCCGGTTGTCCGAATATAATTTCAACGTCGATTCAGCGACTTTGGTATCAGCAATCGGCCGAATAAAAGACACCAGGTGGCCCAGACCTCTACAAACAGACCCTTCCAAAAGGGATCCTAACCTCCTGTGTAAGTATCATGGCACTCATGGCTATAGGACTGAAGACAGCAGGCAGCTGAGAGAAGAGGTAGCCCGGCTACTAGATAATGGTCACCTCCGAGAATTTCTCAGCGACCGAGCGAAAAGCCACTACGAGAACAGGGATAGACCAACTGGCCAGAAGGAGCCAAAACACACCATCAATATGATAATTGGAGGAGTGGATGCACCTCAAGTTCCGATGCTAAGACGCACTAAAATCTCAATCACTCGAGAGAAACGTACTCGAGACTATCCGCCCGAGGGGACCCTGTGCTTCAGTGATAGGGAGATCGAAGGCTTAGCGCAACCTCATAACGACGCGCTAGTAATATCGATGCTGGTACAGGATACACGAATAAAGCGTGTTCTGGTCGATCCCGGAAGTTCAGCAAATATAGTCCGGTCCTGGGTCGTCGAACAATTGGGCCTGACCGATCGGATCATCTCGGAGGTGAGGGTACTCAACGGCTTCAATATGGCTTCGAAAACAACAAAAGGGGAAATAACATTGATGGTCGATGTGGCGGGGACAACCAGAGCGACAAAATTTTGTGTAATAGAAGGGGACATGAGGTACAATGCCCTGCTCGGCAGGCCATGGATACACGACATCCGGGCAGTGCCATCCACCCTGCATCAGATGTTAAAATTCCCATCAGATGATGGAGTCATCACCGTCTATGGGGAGCAACATGCGGCTAGGGAAATGTTCGCAATAGAGGGAACAACGTCGAAACCCGCAAATCCCAAACAAGAATCTAAATAGCAACCACAAAGACCGCCTTCAACAGAGGAGGGCAGATGGGAGCAGTACGATGACGATAGCTTTGGGGTCCCTCGATCCTTTGTGATCCCTGATAAAGCCGATGCTACCAGATCGACGGTCGAGGAATTGGAACAAATCCCAATTCGACGAGACGCGCCCGATCGGAAGGTATACCTGGGTTCGTGTTTGAACTCCGAACTCGGAGCAAATTACTTTTTTTCCTTTCAACTAATGAGAATTGTTTCGCCTGGTCCCATTTAGATATGACAGGCATACCGCCGGAAATTGCGACACACAAGCTAAGCGTCGACCCGAAGTTTCGGCCGGTCAAGCAAAAGAGGAGGCCCCAATCGGAGATCAAGCAGGCCTTCGTTCAAGAAGAGGTAACCAAATTGCTAAATATAGGATCCATTCGGGAAGTAAAATATCCCGAGTGGTTAGCTAACGTAGTAGTAGTTCCTAAAAAAGACAACAAACTCAGAATGTGCATAGACTATAAAGATTTAAATAGGGCTTGTCCTAAAGACTCCTTCCCACTGCCCAACATCGATCGAATGATTGATTCCACGGCCGGCCACGAGACGTTACGTTTTCTCGATGCCTATTCTGGGTACAACCAGATTCGAATGGACAAGGACGACCAGGAAAAAACGTCCTTCATCACTAAGTATGGCACTTACTGCTATAATGTGATGCCATTCGGGCTTAAGAATGCCGGGGCTACTTATCAGTCCCTGGTAAATAAGATGTTCGAAAGCCAATTGGGGAAAACCATGGAGGTTTATATTGACGATATGTTGGTTAAGTCTCTGCGAGCAGAGGACCATCTTAGTCATTTGCAGGAAACCTTCAACATTTTGAAAAAGTACAACATGAAGCTGAACCCGGAGAAATGCGCGTTCGGAGTAGGGTCCGGGAAGTTCCTCGGATTCATGGTTTCGAACAGAGGGATAGAAATTAACCCGGACAAGATAAAAGCAATCGAGGACATAAAATTCGTCGACAGTGTCAAGGCCGTACAAAAACTTACCGGCCGAATAGTTGCTTTGGGTCGCTTCATATCCCGCTCATCGGACAGAAGTCATCAATTCTTCAATTTGCTGAAGAAAAAAAAAGAGTTCTCGTGGGGACCAGAATGCCAACGCGCCTTAGAAGAACTCAAAAGGTATCTCTCTAGCCCACCTCTGTTACATACGCCGAAGTTAGGCGAATTGCTGTACTTGTATCTCGCCGTGTCGGAAATCGCGGTGAGCGGAGTTTTGGTTCGAGAGGAACAGGGTACCCAGTTCCCCATCTACTATGTCAGTAGAACATTAGGGGAAGCAGAGACGAGGTACCCGCACCTAGAAAAATTAGCACTAGCTATGTTAAGTGCTTCCAGAAAACTAAAACCGTATTTCCAAAGCCACCCGATCTGTGCAGTGACCGCTTACCCACTCAGGAATGTCATGCACAAGCCCGAATTGTCGGGCCGGCTGGCCAAGTGGGCCATCGAGATCAGCGAGTACGATATATAATATCGACCTCGGACTTCGATAAAGTCTCAAGTCTTAGCCGACTTTATCGCTGACTTCACACCGTCTCTAATTCCCCAAGTCGAAAAGGAACTTTTGACTGAATCAGGGACTCCCTTGGGAATATGGACTCTGTTCACGGACGGGGGCTCGAACTCGAAAGGGTCAGGTTTAGGGATCGTGCTAAAACCTCTGACCGGAAACACTATAAGACAGTCTATCAAAACTGTGAAGCTGACTAACAATGAAGCCGAGTATGAGGCTATGATTGCAGGATTAGAATTGGCGAAAAGTCTTGGGGCGGAGGTAATTGAAGCTAAGTGCGATTCCCTCCTCGTGGTCAACCAAATAAACAAAACTTTCGAAGTTGGAGAAGGCCGCATGCAAAGGTATGTGGACAAACTCCAAGTTACTTTACATGGGTTTAAAGAATGGACTTTGCAGCATATCCCTCGAGACCAGAATAGCGAGGCCGACGCTCTTGCAAACTTGGGATCGACGGTCGACGATGAAGAGGTAGATTCCGAAAAAGTGGTGCAGTTGATGAGATCGGTGGTCGAGGAAGGTCACGCCGAAGTCAACTCTACTAGCCTAACATGGGATTGGAGGAACAAATACATAGATTACCTCAGATCAGGCAAAGTCCCGCAAGATCCCAAAGAGTCGAGGGCACTGCGTACAAGAGCCGCCCGGTTCTGCTTAACCAAAGACGGAACCCTATACAGGAGAACTTTTGGAGGACCTTTAGCCATATGCCTTGGTCCCCGAGACACGGAATACATCCTAAGGGAAGTACATGAAGGATCGTGCGGCAATCATTCGGGCTCGGAGTCGTTAGTTCGAAAGGTAATCCGGGCCGGGTATTACTGGGTCGACATGGAGAAAGACGCAAAAGAGTTCGTGCGCAAATGCAACAAGTGCCAAACATACGTGCCGATCATCCATCAGCCCGCTGAAACACTACATTTGGTCATGTCGCCATGGCCGTTCATGAAATGGGGCATGGACATTGTAGGCCCGCTCCCTCGGGCTCCAGGTAAGGCTCAGTTTATCCTTTTTGTTACTGACTATTTCTCTAAATGGGTTGAAGCGCAGGCTTATGAGAAGGTTAGAGAAAAAGAAGTGATAGACTTCCTATGGGATCATGTCATCTGCCGATTCGGGATGCCCTCCGAGATCGTATGCGACAATGGAAAGCAATTCATCGGCAGCAAAGTAACCAAATTCTTTGAAGACAACAAAATCAAAAGGATACTATCAACTCCTTACCATCCTAGTGGCAACGGTCAGGCGGAATCGACCAATAAGATCATACTTCAGAATCTAAGGAAAAAGCTAGTCGATGCCAAAGGGAAATGGAGAGAAATGCTGCACGAGATATTGTGGGCATATTGCCAAAGGGAAATGGAGAGAAATGCTGCCCGAGATATTGTGGGCATATCGGACTACCGAGAGAACGAGTACCGGTGCCACGCCTTTCTCTTTGGTCTATGGAGCTGAAGCATTGATTCCGGTTGAAGTAGGCGAGCCGAGCGTTTGTTTTCGGTACGCAACCGAGATTTCCAACCAAGAAGCTATGAACACTAGCTTGGAACTTTTGGATGAAAGAAGGGAGGCTGCCTTGATACGAATGGCGGCCCAAAAATAGAGGATCGAGAGGTACTATAATCGGAGAGCCCGACTCCGACACTTCAACACAGGGGACTTGGTACTCAGGAGGGTCACCCTCAATACTCGAGACCCTAACGAGGGAAAACTGGGACCGAACTGGGAAGGTCCCTATACCGTGCTGAAGGTGACCGGGAAAGGATCCTACAAGCTGGGGACCTTAGATGGTAAAGAGCTGCCGAATAACTGGAACGTGAGCCACTTAAATAAATACTACTGCTGAGGTAACGTTTTTATTTTTCTTTCCTTACTTTACATTTCTTTAATACTAACCTATGCAGGACAAGTCAATTTCGGTCGAAAGATCACTGGGCAAGAAAGCTGAAAGCACGCGCTGCACTCTTTTTCCCGTCGACCGTTTTTGTCCCAATCTGGGTTTTTCGACAAGGTTTTTAACGAGGCAGCATACATGTCGTGCTACTATGTTCAATCCAAAAGATTTTCATTTTTTACAAAGTCGGTATCGAGGGGCTAAGATAAAGACCGCTAGGAGTCGATGTAAGGGTCAAACGGCCGAAGGAGCCGTACCCTAGTAGAACGGTCAAGCTCGCCTCCGACCAGTGAAATGTATTATTGCTCAAATAATAGCAAATGCCATTTGATGTCTACCTTACTTTGCAAAACCTAAGGGTTTCTTCTTATGGTCATTTCGAGAACATTCAAAGCATGATAGAACCGAAGGAATTAAGACCTAATAAGGCAAAATCTGGAATCGGTAAAACGGGCTAAGGCCCTTTCAATGCTAACAAAGCTTTAACACAGACCAATGAGGTCGAACTAAATTATGGCTAAGGCCAAACCGTACGGAATTGAGGCCAATAAGCTCAAATTGAGTTATAGCTAAGGATAGACCATACATAAATTCTTACTTGGTCGAATTTGATTACGGCTAAAGCCGGGCCGTATAAAAACTCCCTACTTGGTCGAAAAAATTACGATTAAAACCGAATCGGATGAGATGAGAATCCTAGATCGATCGAGCTAAATCACGGCAAAATCGGAAGTTCGAATGAAAAACAAAACTTCGGGCTGAAATATGAAGCCGAGCTTATAAAGGTCAAAATCCTACTAAGGCATGACCCCGACCCTTACAAATTTATAGGCAATCGATAACATTAATGAGGCTAAAGCCGAATCGATTATCGGTCTAAACGAAGCCATGACTTAAGCCATTTTCTATGTTTTAGATCGAAGTCAAGTTAATGATGTGTCGATCGATTACAACTCTACGCAGAGGCTACACGAAAATGACACTTAAACAATGAAGAAAGAAAGATGAATTCGTATATATATGTGTTCGAAATCGTACAAGGAAGTTGATTACATAAGTGGAACAAAAGGAGGGAAAAATGACGTCAATCGGAGCCGTCCTCGAACTCTTCAGGGAATGTTTTCCTCCTCGACTCATCCTCTGCCTTGGTTGCTTCGGCTACGTCGGAAGATAAGTCGAGGCCGCGATTTTGAAGTTCCAGGAGGACGGCAAGGCGAGCTTGACACTTAGCATATTCTACTAGTGTCCTTGATTGCCGGTTGGCCGCATCAGTATCGGCCCTGTATTGGGCTATCAGATCCTCGGCTGTGGATTTGGTTTTAGCAATCTTAGCTTCTGCCTCCTGAAGCCGAGTAGAAAGGGTCTCCCGGTCAAGGCCGAGCGTTTGGATCTCGAGGCATTGAACTTCGTTATCTTTTCGCAAAGCTTCGATCCGCTCTTGGAGAGCCGACTTCTCTGCACTTAGCCGCTCCGCTTGTAATTTCCATCGACGCAACTCGGCCTTGGACTCATTATATTCAGCCTGTAGCCATTCCGATTGTCTGCTCATAGTTTCTAACCGATCGACACAGGAGGCGTACTCTTTTTTCAAAGAGTTCAGCTCAGCCTGGGTTTCCGACATCTTATCCTCAAGCTTTCGACGTCTATCCGATTCCAGGTCCACTCCATCCTTGACACGAAGAAACATTCCGTGATAAAGCACCGAAGACTGCATTCAAAGAAACCAGGGAATGTTAGTAAAATTCAAAGCCAGAATAGAAATTGATGCAAGAAAGAATGCGTACCTTGATCAGTGCTTGTTGGGCTTCGTTGTAAAGGCATGCCCAGTCCATAGCATCCATGGAAACCCGGTCTTCCTCCGTTGCCAGGTGGTGGAGATAACTTGCTATGCCTACCGGGGGCCCCAACACCCGGGCGTCCTCAGGGACGGAGAAGGTTATTACCCTTTTTCGTTCAGGGTTCAGGCTCGGAGCAGGAAATTTATCAACCAGTTTATCACTAACCGACATCCTGCTCGATTCGGCCTGGGGACTCTTCCTGGGGATGTCAAGGCCGAAAGTATCGGACGATGGCACCCCGTCAAAATATGTTTCGAAGGTCCCCTCCATGGCCGGTATTCCACCCGGCGCCTGTGCCCAAGCACGCCCGGTTCCCTTTAGCGAAGTTTCAGAGGAGGGTGAATGAACTGGTCCGGGAAGAACGGAAGGCTCCTGCATTGGGGCCAGAGATTCAGCTGTATCTCTGACCTTTGCCCCCGCATCACCTTGGGATGCATTGGCATCATCCGCTACCGACTCGGGGACTTTCCGAGTAGGTTTGCGACGCTTAAGTTTGGAATCCTCCTCCTCCGTACTTTCACTCGTGGAGACAACGGTGAAGGTGGCTTTGCGAGCCAACATTTTTGTCCTCCCCCTTTTCTTTGTGGGCTCGGCCTGTTGGGGACCCCCCTTTCTTTTGTCCCTTGTTTCCGAGGCCGGTGTCGGAGGGGGCTCTCTTCTATCTTTTGCTTCCGAGGTCGGCGTCGGAAGGGGACAAAGAACTGTTCCGCCACTAGCTGCCGATCTCAGTTCGGCATCCTTGGATAGACCTGCAAATTGTGTCGCCCGAGTTAGATGTTGTTTTTGACTTATTTTAAAAAGTGCCAACTAAGGGGGCTTACCATGATTTTTGGCCTCCCACAATCCTTTTGAAATTTCTCGCCAAGCCCGTTCGGAATAGGTTCGTTGGGCCGCTATCTTTCCAACCCATCCCATTAAATCTTCGACCGCGGCCGGAGTTTGGGGGACGGCTGCACAATAAAGTTTTTTAGTCATACATGGAGAAACGATAACAGAAGGGAAATGAGTGAAGAAGTCCTTACGGTCCATATTCCATTTCTCAGGAAATGGCATGCAGTCAGCAGGAATCAGATCGGAGGTCCTAATTCGGACAAACCTGCTCATCCACCCCCGATCTCTATCCTCGTCGATGCTTGAAAAAGGAGCTTTACTGGCTCGACGAGTCAGTTTAATCAATCCCCCTCGAAACATTCGGGGACTATACAAACGAAGTATATGGTCGAGGGTAAAAGGGTGATCACCCTTGACCTTATTTACAAAAAATCGGAAAAGATATACAATTCGCCACATTGACGGGTGGATTTGACCTAAGGTAACTTCGAATCTCCTACAGAATTCCACTATTATCGGGTCTATAGGCCCTATCGTGAAATGGTAGGTGTACACGCTGAGGTATCCCTTGACGTGCGTGGTAATGGCTTCGCTAGAAGAAGGAACCACCACTTCCTTATCCTCCCAGTGGCATTCCGCCTTCACCCTATCAAGATGTTTGAGGGTGATGGAGCTGATATAATCACACACGGGTTCGCCCTGACCAGGCACCGTCGAGGCCTTTTCGACCTTAAAATCGGAGCTGGTGGGACACCCTACAGGGATAAAAGCCTTCAACGGGGGTTCCGAAGAAGGCTGATCAGCATGGGCCCCCTCAGCGGGTGAGTTTTGCTTTGAAGGTACTGATTTTGAGGTTTTTGCCATTGAAGTAATAGAGGCAAGCGCTAACAAAGGATTCAAAGGTTGGTGAATTATCTGAAGGATGAATTGAAAGAGAAAATAGAAGAAGTGATTCCTTTAATGAAAGTGAAAGTGAAAAGGTTAATCCGCAGGTAAAAGGGTTATTTATACTCCACCAAAGACGGCGGCACCAAGCACGAGGCGACAAAACATTAAATGCACGCATTAATTGCCTGCAGCGTGCACAATAACCTAGGATGGGACTTGTGATGATTGCTTATTTTGGCATTATGCGGACGTCATGAAGGTATCGTCACGCCCTAGTTGACTTCAAAAACAAGTTGCAATATGGTGTTGTCCACATGC
>MCJB01026518.1:82631-146681 GCA_002018475.1 Nicotiana obtusifolia | reverse complement strand
GCCCTTTCCAACGACTAGGCCAAGGCGTTCCACCTGAGTCGATGCAAGATAGTTGTACGTTGCACCTGTATCTATCATTGCTCGAATCGGTCTGCCATTTAGCTTCACTTCGACGAACATTAGGGTTCGTTCCTGTCTAGGAGGGCCCCTCTCGTCCGCCTTCTTCTTCCCCTTTTTGTTGATAGGGCAGGAATCTTTCTTCTTGCGAATACCAGCACTGACCCCCGCCAAGGTGTCAGAAAAAGAGCTCACAATGGCATTGAATGCACCTACTGGTTCTGTCTGATCTGCATCATCAGATTCATCATCCGTCTCATCATCAACAACCTGATGAGCATTCATTTGTGCATGAGGGCACTCGTTGTTCCAATGTGGTCCGCCACAGTGGCGACACCCTGAGGGAGGCTTTCTCCCCCGATCATTGTTGGTAGACACAGCACTGGTGCTGCTTGAGGAGGGGGCCCTGGATTTGTTTGCGCTCCGATCTCCCCCACTTTTGCTTGGGCCACTACTACTTGAATGGCCCCCCTTATATCCTCCCTTGATAGGCTGTTGAGGCCTATCCTTTCGAGCTTCCACTTGGTAGTCCCCAAGACATTCCGCTGCTTGGATTGCCTTGGGTAGTGTGTCCACTCTTTGTCTCTGTAGTTCCATGCGAGCATAGGGTTTCAGCCCTTCGAGGAAGGTGAAGAGTTTGTCCTTTTCCCCCATGTCTCGTATGCTTAACATGAGTGCAGAGAATTCCCGCACGTAGTCCCGCACTGACTTGGTCTGGCGGAGCTCCTGGAGTTTCCTTCTTGCATTATATTCAACATTTTCAGGAAAGAACTGTGAGCGTATGGCCGCTCTCAGTTCCGCCCATGTATCAAGATTGTCCTCACCAGCCCTGATGGCTTCATATTTCACCCGCCACCAGAGTTTGGCATCGCCTTGAAGGTACATTTGCGGCAGTTGCCACCTTCTTTGCCTCTTCTAGGCCTCCCACGGTATCAAAATACTGTTCAATGTCAAAGATGAAGTTTTCTACTTCCTTGGCATTCCGAGCCCCACTGTATGGCTTGGGCTCCGGGATTTTTATTTTCTGGGCCGTGGGAGCGAAGTTCATAGCCCCTCCGGTTTGGATGCCGCTTCCACGAAGCAGGCCCTGTAACGCAGCATTGACAACATTAAGCTGGCCCGTCAAGTTGTCGATAGTCTGTTGCATGGCAGTCATTCTGTCTGCCTCCTGTGCCCTGTGGGCCAAATCTTCGGTACGCTCCTGATGGAGGCACTCAAATTTCCCAAAAATTTCGGCTGCCTCTGTGGTCGCCGTTTGCCGGTCTCCTTCTGAGTCGCGGCTGATGTTTTCGATGTCTATTTCAGCCTGGTGCATCCTGCGATCCAGGTCCTCCAACCTTTGTACTAGGCTGGCCTGTAGGTCAGGCACAGTTTCCACAATGGGCCGCAGTGCGTCAACCGTCTGTTCGAGGACAGTGATTCTATCCCCGTAATTCACCATGGTCAGAAATGGTGCAATGGCAGTGTTTCCCTCGTCCGATGTTTTTGAGCCTAGGCTCTGATACCAACTGTTACGCGACGCCTTCCTGAAGTTCCTTGGAAGGGCAACGTAAGGCTAGGCAACCGATGTCTGTCCGATTACCGTCCGCCAACTGAGGTCCCCTCCGCACGCTAGACTAGATTGTCAGTGCCGTGCGGGAAAACCAAGATCGTAGGCAACGAGAGAATTGAAAGCTTGTAGAAAGAATTATGAAAAGAGCTTGCTTGCATTAAATGAAGGCTATTACAAGAGCTACGCGGTGTCGAGGGGGCGAGACAACAGTACAGAGAATTGATTGCTTGTTTGAAAGTTTGAATGCTGATACCCCCCTAATAATGCTTAAAATAAAAAAACCAAAGTTACAGGAGTAGACCTAAGAAAGCTGTAAAATCATACTGAAATAAAATAAAGTAAATCTATTCTATATTTACAAAGAAAGGGACTTAATTTTCTACAAGGTAGAAGCTAGTCCGTCAGCAGCAACTTGTGTCATTCGGCTCAGGGTCTGCGCGCGGTGTTGTCTGCGCGCGCGGCGCTATTGGCATCTGCCTGTGGCTGGCATTGCCGCTGGCTGTCAGTGGGGCGACAGGGGCGCTTGCGCGCATGTCACTTGAAGCGGCCAAGACCACGGGGCCGACTGTGGCGCGAGGCGTTGGGAGGCTTGCCGGGACGCCACGGGGCGCGTCCAAGGGGTCATGGGGCATGGCTGGAAAGCCGCCCATGACAGTTATATCGCTAGCAGTCAGAATGTTCACGAGATTATCCTTCCACTGATGCCCGGCACTCTATATGGTATTTCCTTATTTGTTTGATATTGGCACTTGATATTTCTGAGTTGTTGAGATAGAATACAAGATTGAGAGATTGATATCGTTAAAAGAAATTTTGAAAGATTGTGTTAGTTACAGATTTACCTCACTACTACTATTGTGCTTCTTATCTGTTTATGATTTACCATATTGATTTATTGGACATTAGTAAATGTCGATATCGACCCCTCGTCACTACTTCTCCGGGGTTAGGCTAGATACTTACTGGGTACCATTTGATTTACGTACTCATGCTGCACTTCTGCACTAAATGTGCAGGATCTAACAGGTTGATTTGGTGATCATCCTGGCGCATAGGCAGCTGTTGAGGAAACTCTATGAGAGCTGCATTCCAGGCTACACATCGCAATTCATAGAGTTCCCATCGTACTATTCACCTTGTCCTATCTTATTTACATTTTAGATAGATGTTTTATTATTATTGTACTCCTTAGTAAATGCTCATGCACGCACCGGATTTTGGGATATACTAGTTGATGCTTACGGTTCTGTATATTATCGTCGCCTTTTATTTCTTTTATAAACTATAAATTTTGTACGTTCCCGTGGATTTTAAAAGTGTAATTTCCTTCCTTATTAAAATTTATGATTTCGAAAGTAATAAAATGGACAACTAATGTGATAGTTCACCGTTAGCTTGTCTAATGGCGATCTAACTGCGACGTTGGGCGCCATCACGACCTATAGCGGATTTTGGATCGTGACAAGTAGGAACAATCCAATATGTTGAATGACCCTATTCTAAGAATTCAAGGAGCCAACAAGTAAGGTACGGGATGGATCTCTCACTTCCAGTTGGAAGATTACATTCAAACCTATTTCTCCCGAAGGAGTTGCTAGAGGATTACAAATATAGAATAAAAATGAAACATTGAGTGTAATTTATCATATACGTATTATAATAGAATAGTGGTATATTTGTAATTTTAATTTAAGAGACCATATTTACTCAAATTGTTGTGGTAATCAATCAAAATAATTTAATCTTATATATTAAGTAGTTATGAAAGAGTCTCATAGGTTGAGTTAAGAACAAAGCTGATAATTAGAATTTTATAAAATAAATATGATTTACTGTACTCAAATAAATTAAATCGCATTTTGACATGATATAAAAAATCAGGTTAAAAATAAAATATTGAACTTATTTGAATTTGAGATGAGAAATCTTTTTATATTAGAATGAGAAAAGTTTAAATTAAGGAATTTAGGGCAACTCATTAATATTTTAGAAATATAAATTATTTTTAATATAGGTAATTTTAATAACGATTGAATTATTATATTAAAAAAAACATAGAGAGAAAATTTAATTTTTAATTGTACGTACTACTAAATAATCATTAAAATAATGCTAAGCGTTTCTTGAAACACTTTACCCGTAATTATTAATATAGGTCATGTTAATATGAATTCAAATTATTATTAAAATATTTTATTAAAAATAAAAGAGAGAAAAAATTTAATTAGAAATCTTTTTATATTAGAATGAGAAAAGTTTAAATTAAGGAATTTCAGGCAACTCATTAATATTTTAGAAATATAAATTATTTTTAATATAGGTAATTTTAATAACGATTGAATTATTATATTAAAAAAAACATAGAGAGAAAATTTAATTTTTAATTGTACGTACTACTAATAATCATTAAAATAATGTTAAGCGTTTCTTGAAACACTTTACCCGTAATTATTAATATAGGTCATGTTAATATGAATTCAAATTATTATTAAAATATTTTATTAAAAATAAAAGAGAGAAAAAATTTAATTTCTAGTTGTACGAACTATTACAATAATAATTTTAAAACATAATGCTAAAAGCTTCATGAAAGGCTTTACTGATAATAATTATTAGTTAATATAACACGAAAAAATTATTAAGTCTAAGTTATTTATATTTATAGAGAGGAACTACTGAACTCAATCACTTGCTGCCGTTACTCTTCAGTTTTCTGTTGAGGTCTATCCTGCAGAGGTACTCAAATTGGATCAGTGATCGATTTCTAGGTTTCGTCGTAAACCTAATTGGTTATTTCCAAGTACGTAAATCAATAGTTCAAACCGCACTCAAAGGTAGGGCATTTCCCATTTTTATAGGAACTTCTGTACCAGAAACAATGGTATCTCCAATTATAGCCCCTCTGGGATGTAAAATATATCTCTTCTCACCATCCCCATAGTGTATGAGACAAATGTATGCATTTCGATTAGGGTCGTATTCTATGGTTACGATTCTACTATTCCCTAGGAAAAATACAAATATTAAAAAAAATAAGTTATTCGCAAATAATAAAATAAACAAAAAATAAAATAGTCTACTACCCTCACAAGGTAGGGGTAAGGCCTGCGTATATACTACCCACCCCAGACCCCACTTATGAGATTACACTGAGTTTTTTGTTATTGTTGTTGTTGTTGTTATTGTTGTTGTATGATCTTCGTTATAAAATATGTTGGACAAAAAAAAGATCATCCTTATAGTAATGCTAACTTCTTCTGAGTCAAATATCTTCTAAATTCAAACGATGATTATTTTCCATCACATTATTATTTTATCATTATTATTAGTCAAAACGAATTGTTATCTCATATAGGACTGTTTATAAATAAATATATATGTACAAATGAATTACTTTATGATTTTTATCACGAGTTACAAGTAGAAATGAAATGATGATGATGATGAACAAATAACAAATGAGTTAGAAAAATAAAAAATAAAATTTTTACTATTTGCTCAGCAAAAAGAGTAGCAGTATTGAGGTTAAGCCAAGTGGTAACCTAATAAAATAAAAACATAAGCTAATAGAAAGCCAATGGGCAATTTTAAGACATTATCTATTAGGTTATGTAATAAAAATTAATTTAAATTGAAGGATAAATTTTTGAATCTATTGATATATTTTTTGAATTTGATTGAAATATAATTTTTTTAATAAAAATATGTATAAGAATTTTCTACCGCTTTATTCTTTTATCATCATTATAGTGTAACGACCAGACCGGTCGTTTTGAGCTCTAGCTCGTTGTCCGACGGTTTGAGGTCGTGAGTAGCTTCACTTCAGGTATTGACTTGTATGCGTAGTCGCAATTGAATTTCGGGAAGTTCGGAGTTGATTTGGAAAGAAAGTTCTAATTTTGGAAGCTTTAAGTTGGAAGAATTGACTAAGTTTTGACTTTTGAGTAAAGACCTTGGAACCGGGATTTAAAAGTTCTAATAGGTTCGTATGATTTTCGGATTTGGGCGTATGTTCGGGTTGAGTATCGGACCAACTGGGGACATTTTGGCGCTTATTATGGAAGGTTAGCATTTCGAAGGTTTAAGAATTTTTTAAGTTTGACCTGAAGTAGGCTTTGGTATTATCGATGTCCGCTTGAGATTCCGAGCCTTGGAATGGGTTCGTATTGTGATTTATAACTTGTGCGCAAAGTTTGGCATCATTCCGAAAAGTTTAAGTGTGATTCGGACGCGTTCGTCGAAGTTTAAAAGTTTAAAAGAAGGTTTCGATCATCGATTCGCAATTTTTGATGTTGTTTGGTGTAATTTGAGACCTCGAGTAGGTTCGTGTTATATTTTGGGACCGGTTGATGCGTTTGGTTGGGGCCCCAGCCTCGGGTTTGAAACGGATTGAACCTGGAATTTGAGGACCTACTGGCTGCTGAAATCTGGTGCCATCGCACCTGAGGAAGGAGTAGCCGCAGGTGTGGTCACGCAGGTGCTAAGATTCAGTCGCAGGTGCGATTATCGTAGGGGAAGTCCGGGGGTGCAGGTGCGATGAAATGTCCGCACCTGCGAAATCGCAGATGCGGAGAAGAAGTGCAGAAGCGGAGTTTGGCCAAAAAGGCCTACGGCGCAGAAGCGGACATGGACGCGCAGGCGCACGAGCACAGAAGCACTTGAGGCCTGCAGAAGCGAAAGCACAGATGCGCTACTTGGAGCGTAGAAGCGAGGACTGTTGGTTTGAGTTGGAGCCGCACCTGCGATGGATTTTCCGCAGGTGCGGAGTCGCAAAAGCAGCTAATAGACCGCATGTGCGAACGTCACTAGACAGTGAGGTGCTTTTAATCCGAGACTCAGCCCATTTCTCTCCCATTTTCATTTGGTTTTAATTTTTGGAGCTCTTGGAGGGAAAATTTTCTTAATCTATGTCAAGGTAAGTAATTCCCACATATTGTGAGTTAAATACATAGATTCTATAAGGATGTAAACATGAAACTACTAGAAATTGTGAGGTTTTGGTAGAAACCTAGAAATTGGTATTTTTGGATTTTGACCATGAAATTGGACATGAAATTTGGAATAAATTATATATTTGAGTTTGTGGCATTATGGGTAAAGTTTATCTTCAAAAATATTCGGAATCCGGGCACATGGGCCGAGGGTTAACTTTATTGACTTTTAGAGCAGAGTTGGGGACTGTCATGAATTGACTAGTTATAAGCCTTTGAGTATATTTTGACTGTGTTTGCACATTGTTTGACTAGTTTCATATCGTTTGACTTGAATTGAAGAGTTAGAGAGGTGTTGGAGCCGATTTTGAAACCTCGGAGCGAGGTAAGTCTCCTGTTAACCTTGTGAGGGAAAAACTACCTCTAGGCGATGTAATTGTTATGTGCTACTAGTTGTGGGTGCTACGTATGCACGAGGTGACGAGAGTCCATACATAGCTAAAGCATGTTTATGTCGGGGTAGACTTAGGACATTACTACGTAATAAATTGAATTATTTGAACTCGTTCTACTGGCTTAATTAACTAAATTTAAATTGAAATTGATTTAGAAATACATATATGTATACTAGGCCGAGCCTTATCACTTTGAGTTGTTGGCGAGTTATTTGAGAAACGATAAAGGTTATATTCATTTTGTGCTCATGTACTGTATTATAAGCACGTGTCTCGTAATTCGATAACTTCCTTCCTCTCTTATGGAGCAGGCTAAATGCCTCGGCAGTATAATAGATACATCTATGGTTAGTGCCACTCGACCCTCGGCAGTGTACACATTATTCTGGATCGGGCCGAACGACCTCGGCAGAATCGTGCGTTATATCGCTTGTTAGACCAAATATTACGAGATAATGTTTCCACTGATGCCCAACATTTTATATGGTATCCCTTATTTATTTGATATCGCCACTTAGACATCTTCTTAGCTGTTATGGTAGAATACAAGATTGAGAAATTCGTACTTTAAAAGAAATATTTGGAAGATTATGTAACTTACAGATTTACCTCATTATTGTTGTGTGCTTCATACCTGCTTATGATTTATTATATTGCTTCATTGGACCTCTAGTAAGTGTTGATGTTGACCCCTCGTCACGACTTCTCCGGGGTTAGGCTAGATACTTACTGGGCACACGTTAATTTACGTACTCATGCTGCACTTCTGCACTAAATGTATAGGATCTAACAGGTTCATTTGGAAATCATCTTGGCGCGTAGGCGCACCTGTTGAGGGGACTTTATGTGATTTGCATTCCAGGCTACGCATCGCAGTTCACCGAGTCTCCATCGTACTATTTATTTTATTCTGTCTTATTTACATTCTGGACAGATGTATTATTATTGTACTCCTTAGAAAATGCTCATGCACTTGTGACACCGGGTTTTGGGGTTATACTAGTGGCGCTTATGGTTTCGTACGTTATTAATGCCTTTAAATTCTTTTATAAAACTACAAATGTTGTACGTTCCCGTGGACTTAGAAGTGTAAAACTTCCTTATTATAATCTATGATTTCGAAAGTAATAAAATGAGTAATTAAATTGATAAATCACTATTGGCTTGCCTGACGGCGGCGTTAGGCGCCATCACGACCTATAGTGGATTTTGGGTCATGACAGCTTGGTATGAGAGCCAGGTTCACTTGGGTCTCACGAGTCATGAGCAAGTCTGGTAGAGTCTTGCGAATCGGTGCGGAGACGTCTGTACTTATCTTTGAGAGGCTACAGAGCTGTTAGGAGCACTTCCCTTCTTGATTCCTCATCGTGCAGTTTGATTCCGTTGAGGCTTATGCCTTTATTTCATTCCTACTCAATCTTACATGAAGCGCTTGGTATGAATTGGGCTTTGAGGAGTTGTAAATCGCAAATGTGGTGCAAGATGTTTTCCCTGCGTGTTCGAGTGGGCTATCATTGTTGCCTTGCGGAAGGATGTTTTGTCATTTCAGCTCAGTAGCTGTATTTCCTATATTTGAGGCTATGCATGGGTTGCTATGATATTCACACGTTGTTATCACACGGTTTTGGTGTAATGGTAGGGTGCTTGTTTATGTGTCGAGGCAGTGAATAACTTGAAAGGAGGATTTCTCAATGCATGATTTAGAGGTTCACCATTTAATTCTAGCAGAGGAAAGGCAGTTGGACTGTGGATGCTCAGACTTTGGTTGATGCTGTAACGAGACTTGATACTTTCGAGCGTGGTAGAATTTTCATTGTGATGCGGTGTCGTCGTCCTTGTTTGAATGCATTAAGGTTCGCCGGTGTTATGGTCTTCTTTGATTTTGCCTTCGGGGCAGGGTGTGGTAAAATAGTGTCTATGAAATAGTTGTCACAGATGGCGGTGTGTAGCAGTTTCAGAATTGAATCAGTGTTTCTGATGTTGATGGCTCAAGAAGGATGATCTTCTAGGAGGTTTAGAGTTGGTAGCAATTCATTAGTTCAGGTGCTCTAGGTATGGATTTGATTTGGGGCAACATTTGGGTAGCGAAGTATGAGGAAGGGCATGGCGAGAGGTGTCTCACGGCGGTTGAATTACTAGCAGGTCAATTATGAAAAACAGAGGTCGAGAAGTTGCTTAAAAAAGATGGTTTAACCGAAGTAAGAGTGGCAGATTAGCATATGGATTCTTTGGTAGGATAGCCGCGTGCCTTGAGAAAATTTAGAGCGGTTTGGGAATCATGTTTGAAAAGTGACTAGGGCTACGGATTTTATTTGGGATGGTGGCTACTGTACTGAGGAACACTGAATATGGCAGAAAGGAGTTTGCTTGAAATGAACAGGGGTGTGAAAAATTGATTATCGTTGGGATGCAACATGACTTCGGGTTTGGAATGTATTGTCAGACTTTCAGCTGACGTCAATGGGGAATGAACGGACTTGTACAGCTGGTGGATGAGCACGGGCTCAGGAGGATTTATTGATTTCGTGGTAGAGGTACCCAGTGCAGCGTCGTTGGGAGATGTCGGTATGGGATTCCACAGGTGGGCTATCTCTTGTGGACAGGTTAGCGGTTGTGTGATGTTGATGAAGTTTCTACGAAGAATTCTACTTACTACGAAGCGAAGGTTGAGTATATGATTATGGCTGATAATTTAGAATGTTCATGAAAAGTTCAATAAGAAACTCCAAGAAATTTGGCGGGTTGATGGTGCGAGATCATGGTGATTGAGAAGGAGAAATCGTTGTGGGTTCTAGATTTATGTGATTATAGCTTAAAGCAAAGTGGGGGAGCCCATCGTCTATGATTGGATCGCGTGGTTATCTGCGTGTGCAGCTTCTGGTTATCAGTGCATTTGGGGATTATTTATGACTAAGAAAAGAAAACATCAAGGGTAATTCGAGCAGAGGATTTGATGAATGTGTGTTATATTTTGCCTATCGATTCATGCGCAGATTTTGGGGAGACTCAGAGCTTATGCTTCTGTAGATGTGATGTACAAGGAAAAATAATTCATCCGGTTGTTTCTTTGGGAGTGTTCATGTGTTGACAGCGCACTAGAGTTTGGCTTGTATTCGGGGCCAAGTCAGAGTGGGTGACTCTCAACAGTGGTTCTAATGGGTTTGTTATGTGGCTGGAGACCGGGATTTTGCAGTAGAGTGTGAAGAATACTTAGGGAATTTTCTATGTTATCATCGGGTCTGTGAGGTAGTATTTAAGAAAATGGGAGAAACAGTTTCGGATTCCTAAAAGGTCTTTCAGAATGGGTGTACCAGTTGGAGATACTCTTGTGCGCATAAGGAAGGTATGAGATGGTTCATGGGTATTGAGACGATGTGGTTTCGTGAAGTGGGTCACTCGGGAGGAGTGTTGTTGAGTTTTGTTATGATTCTTAAATGGAGCTACTATTATTTCTAAGGTAAGTCAAGAGTGAATTGGAAGGGGTAGTTTGGTTAGTAATGGTTGAATCAGCATGATTGTAGCAATGATCAGTTCCTTCGGCGTATGAAGTCATACAAGCGGTTTGTGGTTGTACGTGCGGGCTCGACAGCCACCATAACTTGATTGATTTGGAGGCATTTGATTCAAATGGCCTTGTGGTTTAAATGGATTCCGGAAGAGTCATGACAGTTAAGATCTTGACTTGAGGTTTGTATTTTATGCGGTTTGGGAATTCAGTTGTGTATTGCATTGGTTCTTCTAAAATGAGCTAAGTGAAAGGTTTCTAGCCAATGAAGTGTTTATTCTACTAGTAGTTCAAGGGTTATGGTGAATGCTTGTATTATTGCGTAGCGGCATGATAGGTGCAGTGAGCGGCATGAAAATTTGGAAGTTGAGGATCAAGGTTGTGGTTCGGTGTTGATAAGGATGTCACGAGCTCGGATGAGCAGGGAGGAATTCAGATGTTCAAAGTAAGCTGGCATTTTTTTTAGTGCCAACTGAGAATGGTGTTCTGTGGAAGGAGCATTGTTTATTGATTTGTGGTTTCTTGAATTGCTTTATAGATTAGTACGGTTGGTGGTATGGAGGTCCAGACTTTGCTATCTGGTGCGGAAGGTCATGAGAGCGTACCCCATGGGGAAATTTCTATAAGTGTGACATGTTAGTCACGTGATTGTTAAAGATTGAAACCCAAGTACGGAGATTTTTGGTACTGTCGTTAATGTGAGAGTTTATGCCTGGAAGGCACTCTGTTCCCTTAGTTGTGAACTATGGGAGTTCGGTCCGGAGTGGACGGCTGCTAGTATGTGTCATGAACGGGGCCATTGTGGATCCTTGGAAGGTTATTGGCCCAGTATGGTATCATCAGAATTGGTTTGAGGTCCATTGGTGGGCCTAATGTGAATGTGTGCTCTACATCAGGTCGGATGTGTTCATTCATCATAGCATTGCTTACAGAGGAGTCGTCAGGCATTGGATGTTATTCCTGTCGTCAGTTATTCCATGTAATACTCTATTGTGCCAGGTGGGTTGTGAGACGACTTGATTATTCGCACATATGTTGTGATCCCGTGTGGTTTGTGGTGTTACATGAGCAGGATGGCTCTCAAGATGCAAGTCATTTATTGCACTTTAGTTGTGCTTGAGTATTGTAACGTATGGCGCTATCCGTTTCCCCAGGGATTTGTATTATGCACTTGGCATGCTTGTGGTCGATATTCGGGCATTTCGTAAGTATAAGCATTACGGCTTGACGTGTGTTTCCTTCTTGATTGTTATGTGTGGATCGGGTGGCACGCTGCCACGAGTATATTATTTGGATCGGGTGGCAAGCCGCCACGGGTATGTTGTGTAGATCGGTTGCACGCCACAACATCGAGATGTTGAGCATAGTTCCTTACACTTATTTTGTGTACCTTGTTTTCCATCCCTGAGGTAGGTTCATAGCATCTATTCGGCCGTTTTATTCGTTATGCGGGCTGGGTGATTCCCTGTCAGAGTTCGTTCTTCCTTATGAGTTATATTCAAGTGGCAGCTAGTGGGCGCATTGATGGCATCATATGAATTCTGGGTTAGTTTTGAGGTGGCTTATTGCCTGAGCAGCTTGTACTAGGTGAGATGAGACTATTGGACTTGAAATTAGTGCAATCAGATTTATGTAAGGTACATTAAAGAGAAATTATCGTATTTAGTTCAGAATGAGGTAATGGTCCTTGTCAGGAGGAGAGACTCCATGATTTGTTGATTCGACATGTGGTTATTAGTTTCTACACATCTCTGACGTCGTGGCAATATTTCAAGAGTTGGAACAGGGCTTATATGCGTCATGAGGTGTATCGCGGGCATTAGATTCATAAAATTCCAGCTATTGTGGTCGAAGGATGTTATTATGGGCAACCGACTTATGTGGTACATGGTGTGATTTCAGCATAGGTGCATGATCATGTTTTGGTACTGTATGCGGTGATTGATACGGTGTTCATATGTTAGAATCAGGTCTTGTAGAGAAATTCGGAGGTTGGAACTTGGTTCTAACGCTTATTGACTAAATAAAAGGGAGGATCTTCAGTCTAACTCGAGCTAATGTGTTCAACTGGGTTGTGGTGGCACGGGTAGGTGCACGAGGTGTTAAACAGTGATTTTGGGCAACTCCGGAGCAGTCCTCAGCACGTTCGAGGACGAACGTATGTTTAAGTGGGAGAAAATATAACGATCCGACCGATCGTTTTGATCTCTAGTGCGTCGTCCGGTGGTTTGAGGCTGTGAGTAGCTTCACTTCAGGTATTATGACTTGAACGTGTGGTCGAAATTGAATTTTGGGAAGTTCGGAGTTGATTTGGAAGGAAAATTCTAATTTCGGAAGCTTTAAGTTGGAAGAATTGACTAAGGTTTGACTTTTGAGTAAAAGACCTCGGAATAGGGATTTGAAGGTTCCAATAGGTTCGTATGATGATTTCGGACTTCGGCGTATGTTCGGGTTGAGTATCGGACCACCCGGGGACATTTCGGCGCTTACTATGGAAGGTTAGCATTTCGAAGGTTCAAGAATTTCCTAAGTTTGGCCTGGAATAGGATTTGGTGTTATCGATATCCGTTTGAGATTCCGAGCCTTGGAATGGGTTCGTATTGTGATTTATGACTTGTGCGCAAAGTTTGGCGTCATTTCGGAAAGTTTAAATGTGATTTGGATGCGTTCGTCGAACTTTAAAAGTTTGAAAGTTTAAAGGAAGGTTTCGATCATCGATTCGCAATTTTTGATGTTGTTTGGTGTGATTTGAGATCTCGAGTAGGTTCGTGTTATGTTTTGGGACTGGTTGGTGTGTTTGGTTGGGGCCTCGGGTTTGAAATGGATTGAAAATGGATTGAACTTGGAATTTGAGGACCTGCTGATGCTGCTGAAATCTGATGCCATCGCACCTGCGGAAGGAGTGACCGCAGGTGCGGTCACACAGGTGCGAAGATTCAATCACAGGTGTGATTATCGTGGGGAATTCTGGGGGTGCAGGTGCAATGAAATGTTTGCACCTGGGAAGCCGCATATGCGGAGAAGAAGCGTAGAAGCGGAGGTTGGCTAAGAAGGCCTGGGCCGCAGAAGCGGACATGGACACGCAGGTGCCCGAGCGCAGAAGCGCTTGACGCCCGCAGATGCGCTTCTTGGGGCGCAGAAGCGAGGAATGTTGGTTTGAGCTGGAGCCGCACCTGCAATGGATTTTCCAGGTGCAAAGCCACAACAAGCGGCTAATGGACCGTAGGTGCGAAAGTTGCTGGGTAGTGAGGTGTTTTTAATCTGAGACTTAGCCCATTTCACTCCCATTTCATTTGGTTGGGCGATTTTTTGGAGCTCTTGAAGTGGAGATTTTTCATCATCTATGTCAAGGTAAGTAATTTCCACATATTGTGAGTTAGATACATAGATTCTATAAGGATTTAAACATGAAAACTAGTAGAAATTATGGAGTTTTGGTAGAAAACCTAAAAATTGGTATTTTTGGATTTTGACCACGAAATAGGACATGGAATTTGGAATAAATTATATATTTGAGTTCGTGGCGTCATGGGTAAAGTTTATCTTCAAAAATTTTCGGAATCCGAGCACGTGGGCCCGAGGGTTAACTTTATTGACTTTTAGAGCGGAGTTGGGACTGTTATGAATTAATTAATTATAAGCATGGAGTATATTTTGATTGAGTTTGCACATTTTTTGACTAGTTTTGGATTGTTTGGCTTGAATTGAAGAGTTAGAGAGGTGTTGGAGCCGATTTTGGAACTTCGGAGCGAGGTAAGTCTCCTGTTTAACCTTGTGAGGGGGAAACTACCCCTAGGCGATGTAATGATCATGTGCTACTAGTTGTGGGTGCTACGTACGGATGAGATGACGAGAGTCCGTACGTAGCTAAAACATGTTTATGTTAGGGTAGACTTAAGACCTTATCATGTAATAATTGAATTATTTGAACTCGTTCTGCTGGCTTAATTAACTGTATTTATAATTGGAATTGATTTAGAAATAAATATATGTATACTAGGTTGAGCCTTATCACTTTGAGTTGTTGGCGAGTTATTTGAGAAACGGTAAAGATTATATTCACTTTGTACTTATGTACTGTATCGTAAGCACGTGTCTCGTTATTTGATAACTTCCTTCCTTTCTTGTGGAGCGGGCCGAACGCCTCGGCAGTATAATAGATGCATCTATGCTTCTTGCCGCTCGACCCTCGGCAGTGTACAGATTATTCTGGATCGGGCCGAACGACCTTGGCAGAATCATGTGTTATATTCTTAATCATGCCCGGCATTTATATTGTATTTGTAATGACCCGACTTGTCGTTTTGAGAATTAACATATCGTTCAGCAGCTTAAGGTCCCGAACAACTTCATAATGGGTATTATGACTTGCATGTGCGGTCGAGTTTGGTTTTCGGAAGATTAAGAATTAAATTGAAACAATAATTCTTGTTTTGAAGCTTAAATGAAAAGAGTTTATCGGAGTTTGACTTTTGAGCAAACGACTCCAAAGTGAAGCTTTGATGATTCCAAAAGCTTCGTATGATGATTTCGGACTTAGGCGTATGTCCGGAATTGGATTTAGAAGTCCATAGGACAATTCGGCGCATTTTGGCAAAAATTAAAAAAAATATTGAATTTTTAAAATATTTATAAGTTTGGCCGAAGGTTGAATTGTTGATGACTGGGTCGGATTTCGATTCTAGAAACTAGAATAGGTCCATTACTTCATTTATGACTTGTGTGCAAAATTTGAAGTCATTCAGGATTGATTTGATACGTTTCGGCGCAAATTATAGAGGTTGGAAGAATTGAAAACTCACAATTCGATTCGAGGTGCAATTCATTGTTTTGATGTTGTTTAATGCGGTTTCAAGCCTTAACTAAGTTCGTGTTGTATTTTGGGACGTGTTGGTATATTTGGTTAAGGCGCCGAGGGCCTCGGGTGGATTTCATATGGTTAACGGATCGATTTTTGGACTTAAGGAAATGCTAGAATTTTGATTGCTGGTGCAATTGCTTCTGCGAAGGTTTGATCGCAGAAGTGATGTCGCAGAAGCGACGCCTTGCATCGCAGAAGCGAGGATGGTTGGACTGGACAGAGGTCGTAGGTGCAAAGAATTTCCCGCACCTGCGTGATAGCAGAAGCGGGTGAAGGAGACGCAGAAGCGGACCGCAATGCACAAGCGCAACTCCAGTCGCACCTGCGGTTGCGTAGAAGCGAAGCCATGTCCGTAGGTGCGGGGCTTCAGCTGGCAGTGGTCTTTCGCAGAAGCGAGATTGGTCTCGCAAAAACGGCTTCATAGAAGCGCAAATTTTTTCGCAGAAGCGGAAACTGGGAAGAAACATAAGGACCCAAAAATGGTCATTTCTTCATTTTCGATTGGGATTTTTTGGAGCTCGGTTCTTGGGCGATTTTGAAGATTTCTTCATGATTTCAACTTGGGTAAGTGTCCTATATCCAAAAGTGATTATATTTCATAAATCCTCAGTTATATTCATCGATTAATTCGATTTTAATAGAAGAAATTGGGATTTTTGTAAAACTCTTCAAAAACAGAAATTTAAGATTTGGAGGTCGATTTGTTATCAGAATTTGGTAATTCTTGCATGGTTGGACTCGTTATCGAATAGGTGTTTGATTTTTGTAATTTTGGTCGGGTTTCGAGACGCGGGCCCGAATCAACTTTTTGGAGCGATTTTTCAATTCTTAGCTAAGATCATTATTTCATTATCTAAATAGCTTCCTATAGTTATATTTATAGTATGAAATTACTTTGGCTAGATTCAAGCCGTTCGGAGTTGGAAAATCGAGGTAAAAGCCTTCTAATTGATTGATTGAGCATGGTTCGAGGTAAGTATCTTGCCTAATTTCGTGTAGGGAAAACTACCCCTTAGGAAATTGAGTCTTTGGTGCTAATTGTGTCATGTGAAGTCCGTGTACGCGAGGTGACGAGTATGTTCTCGGGTTTATTTGTGGAAAGTTGACCTTTTAGGGCTCTTAGGTTCTTATGCTCATTAGATATGAAGTTGTTTTGTTATGTTAAGTTTCCCATTACTAGTTTCACCTTTACGTGTCTTAGTTGGAATTAATTACTTTCATGTTCCACTCTTATTGCCTATTTGACTCTTGTGCGCCTTAATTGAAGTTGTTGCCTCTTTGATTGCCATGCTACCCTTTCCTAATTGCTTATCCTTAATTGAAATTATTATTATCTCTTCGGTAATTGTCAATCCCTAAATGAGGTTATGATTATCTTTTCCGTTGCTTATCCTTAATTGAATTTATTGTACCTCTTTCGTAATTGCTCAACCCTAAATGAAGCTAGTTATCCTTGATCGTAGTGGCCTCATCCTTATTTGGAATTATTGACTCATGTTATCTCCCTTGATGTCGGATTATACTTTTGTGGAATCATTTGTTACATATCATTTCTCCCTTGTTGAGCTATTCTTATTGAAACTAGTATTTCCTATTGTGTTTATTCTTTGTGAGCTCGTTCTACCGCTTCTTTGTGACTCAAAGCTCTTGAGTTGATTTACTTGTCGTATTCTCGTGCTATGTTGTTGTTGTTGTTGTTGTACTCAGTTTGTTGAGCCGAGGGCTATGCGCGGTTGTGGTATTGACACTGTTCAGATGAAATATTGTGGAATATGGGCACATGTTTTGAAAGTCATTCTATTGTGATGTTGTGTGTTTGGCATGTGATATTGTTGGGAGGTTTTGTTCGGGTGTTTGCACAAGGTTTTTGCCGTGTTGTTGTTACTATTGATATATGCACATGCAATGTGACAAGGCAGAGTATATATGTGGGTTTGCGCATGTGGCGAGACAAGGTGGGAATTTTATTATGCGCGTGCGGCGAGACAAGGGGGGCATTTACTTTATTATTGTGCACACGGCGAGACAAGGTGGGCTATGTCGGGGATTGATTTGTGATGACTTGTGATGGCCTGGGAGCATTGTTATTGTTGTTATTTGTGTAGTGGTGTGTCAACCCTGTGTAAGTTATACCGTGTACATTTCGTGGTGATCGTTTCTTATGTGCCATTCATTATCTCTACTCTTACCTGTTGACTTGAGTTGTGGTAGAACACTTGCACAAGCATACACGTACTTTATCACCCTATCGGTTTAAAAAGATGAATACTGATGCTACCGATCATTTGTACGTACTCTGTCTACTTGTCTTATATGTGAGAATTGTTCTATTGGCACGTGAGTCGCCCGCGCAGTTATCAGTTCTAATAAGGGCACAAGATGCCAAGTGATTAGAGTTCATGAATTGAAACCCGTGAATTGTGTGTGTCTTGAGACTTGGTACCTCGTGGGGATTATTGAATAAACCTGGTGCGAAAGCGGTTATTCTTATCAAGTTGCTCCTTGTCTTTCCTTTATATGTTTTTCACCGGATTTAAACTGTGTCCAGCTTACTCTACTGTGTTATTACTGGTGGTGTCCCGCTGCTAATTGTTGCTTCTATTTCCTGTTGCAAGCATCGTATTATTGTTGTCATTATGTGTAGTTCTGTAGAGATATCGTACTTTGTTAGTTTTATACCTATACTTGTTCAGGTTATCTAGTCCAGCGGGTGTCTTGACTATCCCTCGTCACTACTTCACTGAGGTTAGTCTTGATACTTACTGGGTACCGCTGTGGTGTACTCATACTACACTTCTGCACATTTTTGTGCAGATCCAGGTAATTCGAAGTCAGTCGATCGCTAGCTAGCTGTACGGATCTTACTGTGGAGACTCAAGGTAAACCTGATGCTATGTTCATAGGCCTCGGAGTCACCTTCTGTTATTATACTTGCACTGTTTTATCTGTATTTTGAAACTGTTGTATTTAAAGGTTTTTGTAGCAGACTCGATAGAGCTTATGACTTGTACTACCAGTTTTAGGAGTTGTAATTGTATATAAGGTTTTTAACTCATATTCTTCGTGTGATGGTTGATTTCTTCTATTTATTCAGTAAGTGTTAGGCTTACCTAGTCTTAGAGACTAGGTGCCATCACGACATCCTATACAGGGAAGCTAGGGTCGTGACAAGTTGGTATTAGAGTTCTAGGTTCATAGGTGTTACGAGTCATAAGCGAGTTTAGTAGAGTCTTGCGGATCAGTACGAACACGTCTGTACTTATCTTTGAGAGGCTACAAACTATTAGGACAGTTTCACTTCTTCATTCCTATCATGCGAGTTTATTGATCCCGTAGTTTGAGTTTTTATCGTTCTATTCTCTTACAGATGGTGAGGACACGAGCTACAGTTACTGATGACGCCACCCTCGGAGTAGGTGTCACTAGGGGCAGAGGTAGAGGAAGAGGCCGAAGAGGAGCACGTGCCGCAGCTAGGGCACCTACCAGAGTAGCAGTTGAGGAGCTGCCAGTAGCTCCGGTTGGGGGACAAGTACCGGAGGCGCCTGCTGTTACCCCCGGACTCCAGGAGGCTTTAGCACAGTTCATGAGCATGTATGGTACATTGGCTCGGCGGGGTTGATTCTAGTTGCACCAGCTACTTCGTAGATTGGGGGAGGGACTCAGACTCCCGCCGCCTGTACTCCAGTTCAGCGAGTCCACATTGGTCAGGTTCCAAGTGTCATGGCGACTCAGCCTGTGGTCCCAGTTCAGCCCATGTTTAGCACCGCAGCATCTGAGGAAGAACAGCTTAGACTTGCAAGGTTCAAGAAGTATGACCCTCCTACTTTCAGTGGTTTGGCTTCAGAGGGTGCACAAGGTTTTCTAAAGGAGTGTCACCACATTCTCTGTACTATGGGTATTGTGGAGACGAGTGCGGTTGCTTTTGCTACGTTCCAGCTTAAGGGAGCGGCATATTAATGGAGGCGAGCGTATGAGTTGGGTAGGCCGGCCGATGCAGCTTTACTTTTATGGTTTCAGTTTTCAGAGATGTTCCTGAGGGAGTTTGTTCCTCAGACCCTTTGGATGCATGGCGCGGAGAGCTTGAGCAGTTGCACTAGGGCACTATGCCCGTGTCAGAGTATGCCGTTAATTTTAGTGATTTGTCCAGGCATGTACCTGCTTTGGTCGCTACAGTTAGAGAGCGAGTCCGTTGATTTATTAAGGGGCTCAGACATGATATCCAGTTCAGCATGGCTCGGGAGTTGGAGTCAGATGTTCCATTTTCGCAGGTGGTGGAGATCACCCACCGATTAGAGGGCATGCAGGACCAGGAGAGAGAAAACAGGCGGGACCAGGAGAGAGAGGACCGGTGGGGCCAGGAGAGAGAGGACAGGCGGGGTCAGGAGAGAGAGGACATGGAGGCTAAGAGGTGTCGCAGACCGGAGAAATCTACTGGTCCTTATTTTGGAGGCAGGGTACGGCATGGTAGAGGTTTTGTGGGTCAGCCAGTTCAGTTTTCACTTTAGTCTTCGCATGGTATTTCAGGTACCCATGGGTCTCAGAGTACCGGTACCGCACAGTTTTCACAGCCACGTCAGCAGAGGGGTTGCTTTGAGTGTGGAGATACTAGCCACATGGTAAGAGATTGTCCCAGACTCCGGACAGATGTGTCACAGTTGAGTATTCAGGATATGAGTTCAGTTCCGACTGCCGACATCCCTGCACCATCAGCTTGGGTTACAGTTCAGGCGAGTAGAGGGCGCCCAAGAGGGGGAGGCCTGGCCCGTTGATGTGTTTCCTACAGTAGGCCTGAGGCTGCTGCACCAGATGATTTCATACAGGTATGGCTTCGATTTGTTATAGAGGAGCATCATTCATATTTTATTTCGGTTCTGCTTATCGGGATAATTCCTCCTATTTTGCTTCACATGTGAGTGAGTTTCGCGAATTAGTACTCTGCTTATGTGTTTATCCCTGCTGGGAGATTATATGGTGGTAGCCCGTGTCTATCATTTTGTTTTTATTCATTATTGAGAGTTATGAGATTTTGAGTGACTTTCTGTTCCTCATTTCGATAGTTTTGATGTGAATTCTAGGTGATGGGTTACGACTTGTGATTTAGATTCTCTACCGGTGTGAGAATTTAGTATATGTGGTGATTTCGTCGGCAAAATTGAATGAGTGGAAGGTTTCGGTTGGTATGATGTGTCTTTCCTTTATTTGTTTTTCACCGTATTTAAGTTGTGTCTAGCTTACTCTATGTGTTATTACTGGTGGTGTCCCGCTGCTAATTGTCGCTTCTATTTCCTATTGCAAGCACTGTATTATTGCGTAGTTCTGTAGAGATATCGTACTATGTTAGTTCTATACCTATACTTGTTCAAGTTATCTAGTCTAGTAGGTGTCTTGACTGTTACTACTACACTGAGGTTACTGGGTACCGCTGTGGTTTACTCATACTACACTTCTGCACATTTTTGTGCAGATCCAGGTAATTCAGAGTCAGTCGATCGCTAGCTAGTTGTATGGATCTTGCTGTGGAGACTCAAGGTAAACCTGCTGGTGCGTTCACAGGCCTCGGAGTCACCTTCTGTAATTGTACTTGCACTGTTTTATCTCTATTTCGAAACAGTTGTATTTAGAAGTTTTTGTAGCAGATTCGGTAACTTTATGACTTATACTACTGGTTTGGGAGTTGTAATTGTATATAGGTTTTTATCTCATATTCTTCGTGTGATAGTTGATTTCTTCTATTAATTCAGTAAGTGTTAGGCTTACCTAATCTTAGAGACTAGATACCGGCACGACATCCTACGGAGGGAAACTAGGGTCGTGACGGTATCCCTTATTTATTTTATATTGGCACTTGACATCTTCTTAGCTGTTAAGGTAGAATAAAAGAATGAGAAATTCATATCTTAAAAGAAATTATTTGGAAGATTCTGTAACTTACAAATTTACCCCATTATTTCCATGTGCTTTATACTTGCTTATGGTTTATTATATTCCTTCATTGGACCTCTAGTAAGTGTCGATGTCGACCCCTCGTGACTACTTCTCTGGGGTTAGACTAGATGCTTACTGGGTACGCGTTAAATTACGTACTCATGCTGCACTTCTGCACTAAATGTGCAGGATCTGGCAGGTTCATTTGGCAATCATCTTGGCGCGTAAGCGCACCTGTTAAGGGGACTTTATATGAGCTGCATTCCAGGTTACGGATCGCAGTCCACCAAGTCTCCATCATACTATTTATTTTATCCCGTCTTATTTGCATTATGTACATATGTTGTTATTATTGTACTCCTTAGAAAATGCTCATGCAGTTGTTACACCAGATTTTGGGGTTATATTAGTTGATGCTTATGGTTTCGTACGTTATTAACGCCTTTAAATTCTTTTATAAACTACAAATGTTGTACGTTCCCATGGACTTAGAAGTGTAAATCTCCTTCATTATTAAAATATATGATTTCGGGAGTAATAAAATGAGTAATTAAATTGATAAATCACCGTTGGCTTGTCTGACAGTGGCGTTAGGTGCCATCACGACCTATAGTGGATTTTTGATCGTGACAATAAGTCAAGATGATTATAATCTCATATGGGACTATTTCTAAGTAAACATGTATTTACCAACGAACCACTTTATGATTTTCATCACGAGTTACAAGTAAGAAGGGATTAAAGATTGTAATGACGATGAAGGATAAATAACAAATGAAGCAAGATAATTCGTAAATAAAGAATTTTTTTTTTGATTCATTTAATTATAATGTATTCTTATTCGTTTTGGATCATGCTGTATTTTCATATTATTTGTAGCATAACCTATATAATTACGATATTTGAGTAACATTCAAAAGTTATTCCATAATTATATGATTCATTAAATTTAATTCCATTGAACTTTTATTATTGAATAGATAAGACGATTAATTGTACTCTAATATGACTAATATTATTTGATAATATTTGTGCATCTCGCGGGTTCTAATACTAGTATAGATGGAAGGAGAATTGGAGATGCATTTTTTGTACAAAAAATACTAGTGTTAGAACCCGCTCGATGCACAGATAATTTGATAGAATATTAATTTATAAAATTATGATCTAATATGTCATATTATTTTAATAAATATTGGTTGTTATTTTATTATTTAATGTAGTATACAGAAATATAGCAAAATCTATACAAAATCAAATGGTACACATTATATAGTGATCAAATAAATTGTTTGTTCCTTACTTTTTCTTTATTACTATTAAACTGGCAAGTAATTAGTACTATCACTTGAAATTCTTTTTCTAGTATTCTTCTTTTATGACTATTTGTTTATTATGATTTTAGTTATGTGCACATGTATGATTTTTCTCATCATAATTCTAATTATAAGATATTTTCCAACAAATATATATGTTATTTTTTTTTGTTCCTTGCTTGTCTAATTGCATTATGCATTACACAATATTATTTAATTGACATATGAATTTTAAATAAATTGCAAGTTAAATATGATACAATGAATACAATTTTATATTACTCTTGAAATTTAACTTGACTTTATCCTATATGAATTTCTAAAATAGTTTTGATATTCAAATGTATCTATACTATTTTTGAGTATTATTTATTTACTTAATTTTATCGAATAAATTTAAAGTGTGGATAGAATCACATCTAAGGCTGGCTATTGGTCCGGTTCACACCGGACCAGATCGATTTCGGACCGGAATCCGGCTCGGACTAGTCCGGGCCGATGTGAACCGGACCTTTTTAGAGGGGGAGCCGGTACCGGTCACGAGACGGTTTGGGGGTTTGGGACCGGTAGGACCGGTTAAAAATGGCCCGGAACCGGCCGGTACCGGACCGGACCACTAAAAAAAAAAAGCTGGAACTTTAAAAAATAGCCGTTGGCCAACGGCTCTATTGAGCAAATAGCCGTTGGGCAATGGCCAAAAACGGTCATTTTACCCCATAACCACCCCTAACTATTTTTTCCTATAAATACCCCATTATTTCATCATATTTTTCACACAAATCATCCAATTCTCTCTAATTCTCTCAAAATCATCTATAATATTGCTATTTTGCTACTTTGGCTATTTGTCTAAATTATACAATTTTGATTATTTATCAAGTTTTACTTGGAGTTGCTATCAAGTGAAGGTTCAAGTATCAACTTCACCTCAATTATACGGCTATATTGGTTGGTCGTTCCTATTTCTACTCTTTTATTATATTTTTGTGATATATTTATTTTATTTGCTATAATTATGTCTCAAAGAGGTTCAATTGGAACTAGTAGTAGGGGGCGGGCACGTGGTCGTTCGGGAAATAAAGGTAAAGGAATTGTTGGTAGTTCTAGTCAACACGTAGATGAAAATCAATATTATCATGATTTTAGCTCTTACAATCCACTTGATTCACAAAACGTAGAAACGCAATTTAATTATCAAACTGGGATAATTTAGAAGAACAACGTGAATTTCAAGCTAGTACACCTGAAGTTCAGTCCGACTTGCCTCCTGTACCTCCCACTAGAGCTCCGGTTAAACGTAAGGAAAGATCTGAGGTGTGGGAATTTGTACAGAAGAAAATTGAAAATCAGACGGCCGTTTGTGGTCTTTGTGGACAGGTGTGGGTTTTTAAAACTGAGGGTAATGAAGGTGGGACGGGTAAAATTAGAACTCACTTAAGAACTAAACATCCCAAGGAATGGTCAATGCGGGCAGGGGGTATTTATTTTGGAACTGAGCATGGGGGGTAGTACATGACGAATCCTCGGGTGTCCAAGCTAAACTTAACCAAACAACAGGAGGGATTATTAGTTATGATAAACAAAGGGATAGGGAAAATATTGCTAAACTAGTTGCGGTAGAGGGTTTACCTTATAGTTTTCCTTCTTCTACTGGTTTTGTTCGTTATATTCAAGCTACATATAATCCTTCCTTTAAAGGTTTTCCAAGAACAACTGTTAAAAATGATATTATTAAATTTAAAAATGAATATAGAGATTATTTGAGATATTTATTTGATAACTTTGACACTAGAGTATGCCTTACTACTGATATGGGTCGTTCTACAAATAACTGTGATTATATTATTGTTACTGTTCATTGGATAGATCTTGATTGGGTCTTTCAAAAACGTATTATTGCATATAAAGTTGTTGATGAACCACATACGAAAAATTATATTTCCAAAACAGTTTCATCAATTTGTCGTGCATATTGTTTATCTAACAAAGTTTTTAGTATTACAGTAAATAATGCTACGAACAACACAGAAGCACCTAGGAATTTGAGACCTATTTTAAACCCCCCCTTTGAGGAATTTTTTCATGTTAGATGTGCATGCCATATCTACAATTTAGTAGTCAAAGATGGTCTTGACTTATTTAACAACATTATTGAAAAGGTTAAAGTAGCTATTGCCTTTATTTTTAGAAATAAAAATCAAGAAAGAAAAAGAGAATGGGAAAGGAAATGTATAGAATTAGGAATGCCGATTAGGAGAGTCCCAAAAGAAGTTTGTACTAGGTGGAACACTTTATATGAAGCATTAACTGTTGCTTACGAATATAGAGAGCCTATAACTCAAATGTATAATAAATATTTTATGAAACTTTATCACCTTAAGGAGGAAGACTGGAACCTTGTTGAACATCTCCTCCAGTTTTTAGAAAAATTCTTATCATGCTACTTTAGAATTTTCTGGACAATATTATCCAACTACTCCTACCATGTTATATTATATAGCTGGCATATCTGAATTATTAAAATTATATAGGCAATACGACGAATATAAAATGGCTGTAGAAGCCATGATTGAAAAATTTTAAAAATATTTTTTTTCAATTCCTTAACTTTTTTATATTGCTTCTGTGTTGCATCCTGCATTTAAAATTAAGTTAACTGAACGACTTGTTCGGGAAATATACGCAAATTTAGATATTACACCTCTTGAAATTGCAACTAATAACTACCCTAGTGTAGAAACTGCTTGTGGTAAAGTTTATGCAGATACCGTGGCTGTTTTCGCAAAGTACAGAGCTTGGGCAGAGACTGCTGCACCAACTGCACCGATACTGTCAACCGGTGAAAGTTCGTCTTCTCAAATAGGCAAAAGGCATGCTGGGATGAGCAGTTTTGGAGGACTTGATCAGAAGCTGCTTTCAGAACAAGATGACTACGGGAGGAATACAGCGAGTTCCAAGTCTACTTACTCCAATATCCGAAGAAACTTACAAGTTTTGGAACTCACGATTTATTGGATTACTGGAAGAGTCAAGAAGCACAATTTCCCATACTTTCAAAAATGGCCCGCGATATATTGACAATTCAAGCGTTATCAGTTGCGTCGGAGAGTGCTTTCAGCCAGGGAAGATTTCAAATTGGAGATCACAGACATTCATTGAGATAAGAGGCAATGGAGACAGGAGTTCTATTCAGGGATTGGATCAGAGCAAAGCGAAGAAACTTTGGAATACCGGAGCTTTCGCAAAAAGAAAAAGACAGAGGTATATGGATCAAATTTTGAGCGACGGAACAAGTGAAGACTGGAATCAAACAACCAATGAAACGGAAGATGAAGAAGATCAAGAAGAAGACGATGAACCGGAACAACAACAACCTGTTCCTAAGGAAAAGCCTACGGCTATCTTAAAAAAACTAGCCAGCATGTTTAAAAGAATGTAATTTTCTATATCAGAATACATATTAATAAAATTGCTCCAAGTTCACAACTCTTGTGTTCTTATTTTTTATTTTTTACTAACTTCGTATATATTTCAAGGTTTGAATCTAATTATAAACTTTGAAACTAATTCAAAGTTTGCAAGAATATTATTATAACTTCTTTAATTCTAAGTTTTAAGTTTTAACTTTGAAACGTACTTTTCATTTCAAATATATATTCAAAGTTAGTAATATTTTGTTGTTATATTTTCAAAAATATATAATTTCCTTCTTCTACAAAGTTTATTTTATTTTTTACTAACTTTGTATATATTTCAAGGTTTGAATCTAATTATAAACTTTGAAACTAATTCAAAGTTTGCAAGAATATTATTATAACTTCTTTAATTCGAAGTTTTAAGTTTTAACTTTGAAACATACTTTTCATTTATTTATAAAGTTAAATAAAGGAGGGACTAATTAAAAAAACATAAAAAGAAAAAATCGGTGGACCGGCCGGACCGAACCGGACCGGAAAAACCGGTAGACCGGTTGCCGGTATCGGTCAAGGTCCGGTTGAGCCACTTCCAACCGGAGGACCGGACCGAAAATTACCGGTTTGGTCCAGTTTTTGCGCAGTAACGGTACCGGACCGGACCGGACCGGACCACTGGCCACACTTAATCACATCCAACAAATATATATGTTATTCTTTTTGTTCCTTGCTTGTCTAATTGCATTATGCATTACTCAATATTATTTAATTGACATATAAATTTTTAATAAATTGCCAGTTAAATATGATACAATGAATATAATTTTTTATTACTCTTGCAATTTAACTCGACTTTATCCTATATGACTTTTTCAAATTATTTTCATATTCAAATATATCTATACTATTTTTGAGTATTATTTATTTACTTAATTTTATCGAATAAATTTAAAGTGTGGATAGAATAACATCCAACAAATATATATATGTTATTTTTTTTGTTCCTTGCTTGTCTAATTGCATTATGCATTACTCAGTATTATTTAATTGACATATGAATTTTTAATAAATTGCCAGTTAAATATAATACAATGATATAATTTTTTTATTACTCTTGAAATTTAACTTGACTTTATCCTATATGACTTTGTCAAATTATTTTGATATTCAAATGTATCTATACTATTTTTGAGTATTATTTATTTACTTAATTTTGTCAAGTAAATTAAAGTGTAGATAGAATTACATCCAACAAATATATATGTTATTTGTTTTGTTTCTTGCTTGTCTAATTGCATTATGCATTACTCAATATTATTTAATTAACATATGAATTTTTAATAAATTGCCACTTAAATATAATACAATGAATATAATTTTTTATTACTCTTGCAATTTAACTCTACTTTATCCTATATGACTTTCTCAAATTATTTTGATATTCAAATATATCTATATTATTTTTGAGTATTATTTATTTACTTAATTTTATCGAATAATTTAAAGTGTGGATAGAATCACATCCAACAAATATATATGTTATTTTTTTTGTTCCTTGCTTGTCTAATTGCATTATGCATTACTCAATATTATTTAATTGACATATGAATTTTTAATAAATTGACAGTCAAATATAATACAATGAAGATAATTTTTTATTACTCTTGAAAAATGAAATTGACTTTATCCTATATGACTTTATCAAATTATTTTGATATTCAAATGTATCTATACTATTTTTGCGTATTATTTATTTACTTAATTTTGTCAAATAAATTTAAAGTATGGATAGAATCACATCCAACAAATATATATGTTATTTGTTTTGTTCCTGCTCGTCTAATTGCATTATGCATTACTCAATATTATTTAATTGACATATGAATTTTTAATAAATTGCCAGTTAAAATAATACAATGAATATAATTTTTTATTACTCTAGAAATTTAACTTGACTTTATCCTATATGACTTTCTCAAATTATTTAATATTCAAATTTATCTATACTATTTTTGAGTATTATTTATTTACTTAATTTTGTCAAATAAATTTATAGTGTGGATAGAATCACATTATATCTATTCTCCTTTTTATACATTAGTTTTGGTTCTACAATATTTTAATTTTTTCATTTAGCGTTTATCTATAATACGAATATTGCTGTATTATTTTTTTAAATGGATGGTGTAGAATTAGTTCAAAGGTTAAATAGAGAATTTTTTTTATTATATGTCATAATCAACTAATAATAATTATTTTTTTTTGTTATTTTCAATAGGAAATTAAATTTAATTCTTTTTTTCGTTTGTATTTAATATGAAAGTTTAATTTTTTTATTAAAATTAATACATAATAAGTTAAATTATATCTTTTTTTATTTTGATTTATTTTTTTTGAAATTATTGTTTATGTTTTTGTCTTTAGTTTTTTCTATTATAATATTTTCGTTATATGATCTTATCCATATAGCATGATATGAATTATTATTCAATTCTCATCTCAAAAAATAAATTAGTCTTATGATTTTATATATCCTATATTGAAGTTATTTATTTATATATATTTTTTGTATAATAGTTTCCTTAAAAATATATCGATATTTTGATTTAGTTATTTATTATTAATTAATTAAGAAATAAGTTATATATGACTTTATTCTGGTTATGCCATATGACTGAATTAGTTATTAGATAATAGTTAATATGTGGCTAATTTTAAGGCTGCTACTTGGCTTAATGAGAGGGTTTTTTCCTCTCCTTTTAATAATATATAAATATAAATTTTTAGTTACATGATCTTATCTTATAACATGACCATATGAATTATTATTCAATTCTCATCTCAAAAAATAAATTAGGCTTATCATTTTATATATCTCTATATTGAAGTTATTTATTTATATTTTTTTATCTTTTTTTATAATAGTTTCCTTACAAATATATTGATATTTTGATTTAGTTATTCATTATTAATTAATTAAGAACTATGTGGCTTTTTCTGATTATGCCATATGGTTGACTTAGTTATCAGTTAATAGTTAATTAGTTAATATATTACATGTGGCTAATTTTAATTCAGCCACTTAACTTAAGGAGAGAGCTTTTTCCTATTCTTTTAATAATATATAGAAGTTAGTGGCAATTTTTGTAATTTAATAAGTGGAAGAAGAGTATTTTTGAGTTTACCTGTTTTCCAAAGTTGTTGGTTCCATACAGTCTCCACCAGGATCACAACCGCAGATCAGCTCGCTCTTACTGCTAGTGTGACCTTCGCCTAGGTATCTTCTTCTTCTCTTCTCTCTTCTTAACTTTTTTACATGATCTTCTCGTTTTATTTTTGAGTTTTTGCTTCGTTTTTTTTCCAGTTGGAGAATGATTAAGGAACATTGAATACTCTGATTTTGTGAAAGTGAATTGGTAGTTGTGATTTACGAACTTACAGTGAATTGTTATTTGATAATTTATTATTGGGTTACAGAAGACGTTCTTTGTCATTTAATTAGTGAAATTCATGTTTCTTAGCTTATAGCAGTTTTTAAGTAACTTCATATTGGAATTTAAATGAATTTGAACGTATTATTTGATAATCATGGATGGCTTAGATCAAGGGCGGATTTAGGGGGGCAGAAGAGTGTTCATGCGGACCCCCTTTGTTATATATAGGGTAAATCTGTTTTTATATATCTTGAACTCCCTTGACACAAGCCAAAAGCCTGGCTTAGTGGTCAAGTGAGATCAGATTTTGTAAAATATTGCAGGTTCGATTCCCGTCTGCTGCAATCTATTTTATTTCAGTTTAGACGCTTCGTTTTTTAATTTTAAACGAAACGATGTCGTTTCTCTTCAATCTCTTTAAATATGTTTTTCCCCCAAAAACGTGACTGATTTTGGGCTAAAAAATCCCTAAATCTCTCTCTCTCTCTTCGTTGCCTCACTCCACCCCCTCTCTCTCTCTTCGATCTGTCTGCCTCGCCGGTCGCTGCCCGCTGCCCGCTGCCCGCCACTGCTTCTCAGTTCTCTCCGTTGGCTCGCCGGCCGCCCCCCGCCTGCGTTTCATCTGTCATGGCATTGGCATCCCAGGTAAATTCCTCGTTCTTTTTAGCTTTTTCAGAATTTTTATTAATGTTTTATTGTTGATTCTTAATTTAGGTTAATGACTCTTGTTTGTTGTTTCTTGATTCTCGAATCTGTAGAATTTAATATTGTGAATTATTGAGTTTTTTACTGCATTTTGCTTTGTTAAACTTATGGAAAATAATTGCTGATTTTTTTAGAATTGAGATACTTTTGACTCAATCATGGAAGCTAAATGGATGCCTCTGTTTTTTTTACTCGATCATGAGAATTGTCACTGCAACTGAGTTTTATGCATTCGGGGTGTTAAGTTATGGTTGTTGTTTGTTTGGGATGGTCAGATATTGGATTAGGAATAAAGAAAACGAGGAGAAAAGAGAGTTCTTTTGATGCTTAGGACTCTTAAGTGTAATCAGGTGGTCAAAATTGGTGCTAATGAATGATCTTTCTAGTTCAAAATTATTCCAGAATTGATGTTTCTATTGATTTTTATGCCTTTTAGATTTGCGATATAGTTCCGTAGGTTCAATTGCTTTCTTATGTCTGTGATGATCTAGTTGCTATTTGTTTGAGTGATATTCAATGGATGAATGGGAAGCCAGAAACAGTTCTTTGGCACTTCTGATTCTAATGTTTGTCAAGTGGCTTTTTGTAGCTCAATTTTTTTTTACGAGAACTGTCATTTTGATTCATTTATTTTTTGCTTTACATTTCTCTTTTGCATTGTGGTTCATTCATTTTTTTTATGTCATGACACTGATTAGTTTTGCCTAGATAGAACAAGGACAACTTTCTATTTTTTCTTTCTAACTACATTCCTACTTTAAAATTCAGTCTCAAAATTCTGTGAAGAAGTATTTTACCAAAGCACCAAAACCAAATTTGGCTTCTCATACTCAACCTATCCAGGAAGAGAATATCAACCATTTAGAAGTACCATCTTCTGATGAATTTGATTTGGATTCTTTAACGTTTGACCCGGGGGAAAGAACTCAAATCTTGGACTTCCATCCAAATCATCGTGATGTTATTAGAAGAGAATACCTCCAACGAAGTCCTTGTCAACCTCAGCTTCAGAACTTTCCTAAAACAAATTTTTCTGGATTAATGCATCGATTTAATCCTAAATGGTTTGATGATGAATATCATGATTGGTTGGAGTATAGTGCAAGTAAAATTGCAGCCTATTGTTTGTATTGTTATCTATATAAAGATAATAATATTTATCAAGGTGGAGGCGATGTATTCTCAAGTATAGGGTTTAGGAGTTGGCATAAAAAGAAAGGTTTTGATTTTTATGCCTTTTAGATTTGCGATATAGTTCCGTTGGTTCAATTGCTTTCTTATGTCTGTGATGATCTAGTTGCTATTTGTTTGAGTGATATTCAATGGATGAATGGGAAGCCAGAAACAGTCAAATTTGGCTTCTCATACTCAACCTATCCAGGAAGAGAATGTCAACCATTTAGAAGTACCATCTTCTGATGAATTTGATTTGGATTCTTTAAAGTTTGACCCGGGGGAAAAAACTCAAATCTTGGACTTCCATCCAAATCATTGTGATGTTATTAGAAGAGAATACCTTCAGCGAAGTCCTTGTCAACCTCAGCTTCATAACTTTCCTAACACAAATTTTTCTGGATCAATGCGTCGATTTAATCCTAAATGGTTTGATGATAAATATCATGATTGGTTGGAGTACAGTGTAAGTAAAGTTGCAGCCTATTGTTTGTATTATTATCTATTTAAAGATAATAATATTTATCAAGGTGGAGACAATGTATTTTTAAGTATAGGGTTTAGCAGTTGGCATAAAAAGAAAGGTTTTGATAAACATGGGTCGAGTAGCATTCATGACGAGTCAAAAAAGAAATGCCAAGATTTGCGGCAACAACGGTCTACAATCTTCATTTTGCGAGGCAACCTAATCAACTTAAGCATGAGTATTAGATTCGCTTAGCTGTTTCAGTTAATGTAGTAAGGCTTCTTATAACTCAAGGATTAGCATTTCGAGGTCATGATGAATCTAAGTCTTCAGTTAGTAGGGGTAATTTTCTTCAAACTCTCTCATGGTATTCAAAAGTGTGTGATAACATTCGTGATTATGTACTGGAACATGCTCCTCAAAATGATCAAATAACTTTTCCAATGATTCAGAAAGACATTGTTACTGCATGTAAGATAGAAACAACTAAAGCTATAATTGAGGAACTAAATGGTGATTACTTTGCCTTGCTAGTTGATGAATCTTTTGATAAATCCCGCAAGGAGCAAATGGCTATTGTCTTACGGTATGTTGATAGAATGGGATTTGTGATGGAGCGACTTATTGATGTTGTTCATGCTCAAAATACTAGTGCTTCATCTTTGAAGAGTGCAATTGTTAATTTACTTGCTCAACACTCCTTAAGTCTCATATGTGCGTGGACAACGTTATAATGGGGCAAGCAATATGCAAGGTGAGATTAATAGTGTTAAAATGTTGATTAAGTGAGAAAGTAGATCCGCTCATTGCATTCATTGTTTTGCTCATCAACTCCAACTTACCCTTGTTGCGGTTTCTAAGAAATGTCTTCAAGTGGGGGAACTAGTAGTATTGGTTTCAAATATTTTGAATATATTGGGATCTTCTTTTAAGCGTATTGATGAATTTCGAGAATCTCAAAAAGGAAGAATTCAAGAGGCATTAGATATGGGTGAGCTTACAACCAATAGGGGCTTGAATCAAGAACTTGGTCTTTCAAGAGCATGTGATACTCGTTGGGGATCTCACTTTAAATCTTTTAATAATTTTATTATGATGTTTGGCTCTATTCTTGATGTTCTTGAATCGCTTGTTCTTGATGCACATTCTAGAGATGAAAGAGCCAAGGCAATGGGATATATGGGCTTGTCAAACATTTGAGGTTGCATTCATGTTACATTTGATGAGAGATATTTTAGCAATCACAAATGAGCTCAATAAATGCTTACAAAAAAAAGAGCAAGACATTGCAAACGCCATGCTACTTGTTGAAGTAGCAAAGAAAAGGTTGCAAAAGTTAAGGAAAGAGGAATGGGAATCTCTTGTTGCTAAGATATCTGTATTTTGTATCAAATATGATATTTTGATACCTCACTTTGATGAGCCATATGTTAGTTTTTTAAGATCACGCCGTACACCTGCTGATTGTATAGTCTCACATCATTATCGGGTTGAAGTATTTTGCAAAATTATTGATTGGCAAATTCAAGAAATTGACGAAATGACAACTTAATTTGCTTCATGGAATTGCTTGTTTGAATTCAATTAACACATTTTCAAGTTTTGACATCAGGAAAATAATGAGTGGTTGAGTTATATCCTGATGACTTTGATGAATTTAATATGGGTGCTCTTGAGAATCAACTTGCAAGTTATATTATTGATGTTCGTGATGTTGATGAAAGATTCTCCGATCTACATGGGCTTTGTGATCCTTCAAAAAGATTAGTTTAGACAAAGAAGCATTCAAATTATCCTCTTGTATTTCGCTTAGTGAAACTTGCTTTGCTTCTTCCCATTGCTATTGCATCCGTTGAAAGAGCTTTTTCGGCGATGAAGTTTATTAAGAATGACTTACGAAGTCGATTGAATGATGAGTTCTTTAGCGGTTGTTTGGTGCCTTATGTAGAAAAAAATGTGTTTGATAGTATATCTGATGATGCTATTATTAAAACATTTCAAGATATGAAACCTCGTCGAGTGCAGTTGTAATAATGTACTTAATTGTTTTTTGTTGATCTCATTAGTCATTAGGTCCTTGTAACTAACACAAGACTTGTATTTTGTATTTTTTCTTTTGAAAGTTAACACTATCTGTGTTGAGAACTTCTCTTTCTATTAATGAAATCTGTTAGCATCTTTTTTTTTCTTTTTGGTTTTGGTTGGCTAGCTTCATTGTGTATTTGATTTTTAAAATTTTTGAATCCCCTTCGCAGATTAACTGCCTCCGCCACTGGCTTAGATAAGTAAATTATGAGAGTTACGACTTCATGAATAAGTAATACTATACTCATTATGTAGTTTTTGCTTTTGCACCCAACGATGTTGCCTAGTGGTCAATGAATTGGGTTGAGAACCATGAACTCTAAGGTTCAAATCTCAGCGGAGACAAAAAATACCAAGTGATTTCTTCCCATCTGTCCAAGCCTTGGTGGACAAAGTTACCTAATACCTGTTCTGGTGGGAGGTAGCAGGTATCCCATGGAACTAGTGGTGGTGCGCACAAGCTGGCCTGGACACTACGGTTATCAACAAAAATGTTGATTTTGCTTCTTAGGTCATAAATTTTTTATTTTCCTATTAATTTGTTGCTTGGCGACTTTTAGTGGTTATCTTATCAAGAGTGAAGTATTCAGAAGTTAAAGGAAAATCTCCAAATTCGAGTTTTTCTGAGAGATTATTTAGTTTTATTTGGATTAAAAAAGAGATAATTGTAATAACCAGAATAAAAACAAAGAAATTTGGAGAAAATTACTTTTCTGAAAATATATTTTGCTTGTTAACTTGATCCAATCATTGTTGCTTATTGATTTGAAGTTGTTGACTTAATAGACTCTGCACCCAAGGGTGTGGCTAGTGGCCAATGAAGTGGGTGAGAATCATGAGATCTCAGGTTTAAATCCAACGGAGGCAAAAAATACTAGGTGATTTCTTCCCATCTATCCAAGCATTGGTAGATAGATTTACCTGGTACTTGTTGCTGGTGGGAGGTGGCAGGTACCCCGTGGAATTAGTCGAGAAATTAGTTGAGGTGTGCGCAAGCTGGACCGGTTACCACGGTTATACAAAAAAAAAGAATGTGCTGTGGCAAACATCCACCATTGTGATTTTCGCATACGTCTTCTTTGTCTTCCTTTTTTTATTGTAAAATTTTAGCAAGCTTTAAATTTTTAAGTTTATTTTCTATTTGTTTTTCATTATCCATTTAGCTGCAAACTCTTTATTTCTTTATTTATTTTTTGCATTTTTAGGATCCCATTTGTTGATCCTAAGATATCTATCTATATCTTTCTTTCTTTCTTTCTTTATGTATTTATTTGTTTATTTTATTTTTGCATATTATGCCCTCTGATCTTTTGATATAATTCTGTTTCAGAAGCTAAATCCGTGTTAGTCAAGGATCTTCAATTTCATTTTAGAGGAAAAAAGCCAAAAGAATCAGTAACTTCAAGAACCTATTGTGAAAGCAGTGGAGTTTGGTAAAAACACGTTTCAGAGAACTGCAAGAGGGGGAAGAAATATGGGATATTGGCTTATGCTCAGTGCTGTTATTGCTGCAACGGTGGTAATTGCTCAAGCAGTAAGATTATTGTTAATGGTAATCAATGGCTGGAGAAATAGAAAGAAGGCTGTTGGGGTCTTCCACCCATACACCAATGACGGAGGTGGTGGAGAACGAGTCTTGTGGTGCGCTGTGAAAGCCATCCAAGATGAAAAACCAAATCTAGATTGTGTCATATATACAGGAGATCATGATGCTTCTCCTGACAGCCTTACTGGCCGTGCCCTTGATCGATTTGGAGTCAAATTAATCCACCCTCCTAAGGTACCCTTTACTTCTCGGTGTGTTTTTCTCTGCGTGCATGATATTATTTCCGTTATTTCATTTTTCATGATAGTGTTTGACTTGAAATGAACTCTAGGGATATATATTTGACTTGCATATTTTATCAGCGACAGTGGAATAATATCAAAGTGATGGTTGAAAAGTTATACTTTGATAGGAAATGTCACAAAGTTTGAAAGTCTAATGAATTTAAATTCTTAAAAGTTGTGAATGTAACTAGATACTATCAATCCATAAGTCACAAAATACAATGTTGTCACATTTGCTTTCTGTTTAGCTAAACAAACAACTTCCTTTTTCACTTTTGCTCCCGTTTCTTCATCTTCCTCCCCTCCCCCCACCCACTCCCAAGCTCCATCATTAGTATCAAGAGAACTCTCAGGTTGCCGAAGGCTCATTTGAGGCGCGCTTAAGCTCTGAAGTTCATAGAAGCTCGGGCTAGGCGCTTTGCCTCACTTAAGCTGCGCTTCAGTTTAGGCAAGGCACTAAGGCGTACCCCTCATTGCCCATTAATTCTATCTTGAATAGAGTACTAGTAAACAATTAATATGATTGGCAAGAAGATATATTAATTGTTAAGTAAATCATTTTGAATAAAGTTGTTACTTTTTTCTCGCATTAAGTATGTACTTTTTTCTCCTCCGTTGTGCCTTTTCTAACTAAAGCTCACACTTTAGTTGCGCTTTGCACTTAAATCCCCGATAGACCTAGAATGCTTTTGAACGCTTTTTGCTTTTGACAGCACTAATTTCAACAGTATCACGTAGTCTTTGTGCGTCTTCTATCCCTGATAAGGCATTGAAATCCTCCTCAACATTCTTTATTGTAGCACCAGGAATACACTTCTAATCTGTTTTGTTCTAATATTTATTTATGTAGTTTGTTGCTGCTTTGAGATATCTGTATTGTGTATTCCTTCTTCCCCTTTTACCTGTATTGCTGCATCTTATATTCCTCTTTTTGATGCTTTATTACTGGTGTATGTTTGACAGTGTTAATCACAAAGACATATAATACCCTGTCCAGATAATTGCTATATAGTGTAGTTGTTCTTTCGAAACTTCAGTATATTGACATTCAATGTCATTTTGCTCAAGATTACTGATTTCCTGCAGTTTACATCAGGTGGTCCATTTGCATAGGAGAAAGTGGGTCGAAGAAACCACTTACCCTCGTTTCACAATGATTGGTCAAAGCTTTGGATCGATTTACCTTTCTTGGGAAGCCTTGTGCAAATATACACCCTTATATTACTTTGATACTAGTGGATATGCTTTTACTTATCCAGTTGCCCGTGTATTTGGATGCAAAGTTTTTTCCTATACTCATTATCCAACTATCAGTTTAGACATGCTATCTCGTGTTCGTGGCCGCAGTTCAATGTACAACAATGATTCCTTGATTGCCAAGAGGTACTACATATCAGCATATGCCATCTATAGGATATTTTTCCCTTTTTCTTTTTCTGTTGTAAATTGTAAAAATCTGCCATCTGTAGAATTTCATGATAACTAGTCAATTAGTCATTTTGATGGAAGTTTCTGTTACTAAGCACCTAAGCGTTGGTCTACCTTGTTGAAGAAAAATGAGAATGGGCTATTCAAACAAAAAGGAAAAGGCCATGCTTAGTTTGGCGAGCCTTTGTCATATGAGAAACTGTTGATCTGCTTGTGTCTTTTTTCTTTGCCTTCTAATATTAACAATTTTATCAGTTGACCTTGTGACATGTATCATATCTTTTTACCAAATTAATGTGGTCATGCACTAACTGGCAGTCGTAAGAAGATATAATGGCAAGATGTTATTCTGCTTCTCCAGTAAAGTGTACATCTAGATGCATTAGTGGGTCTTCTGAAATTATATATCCAAGGAACTGAATATGATAAGATTGTAATGTCTTTGCATTTTCTCCGCTTGTATCTGTGCATGAAGCTCATGAAATTGCTTTTCTGGCAGTGCGATACTATCCCGGTTCAAGGTTGTCTATTATACGTTATTTAGCTGGCTGTACAGCTTTGTCGGTTCTTGTGCACACCTAGCGATGGTTAATTCTTCATGGACCCAATCTCATATTGAGAAGCTGTGGGGAATACCAGCTCGAATAAGGCGCGTGTATCCTCCTTGTGATACTTCTAGGCTTCAGGTCTGTATTCTTAACTCTTTTGGTGTTAATATAATCCTTCTTCCTCCTCCTGACGCCTAAAGTTTTTAATGCTTTCCCTCTTTTCTGTAGATTTGATTAAATTAATAAGCTGGCTAATAATTTACTATAGTGCTGTCCTTCATTTTTGCATTAATGAAGTATTTGACGAAAGTAGGACTGAGTGTAACTTTCAGACAAATTTCTCCTCTCAATCCTTATTTGGACTTTCATGACTCTTGATTTTGTTGAAAATTGAGGGAAATGATATTACTGTATTCCTTTTTTAGAAGGTCTTATTAATTCTTCTGTTCAGTCTGGGTTGGATGGTAAGCAATTGCATTTTTGCATGGCAAATATAAACAAAAAACTTGACACTGCTCTTGACAGGCGCTTCCGCTGGAAAAGTCAATGAAGCCTCCGAAGATAGTATCTGTGGCTCAGTTCCGTCCAGAGAAGGTGGGCATTTTTGTGTGGTCCTTGTAGAAATCAAGGTACCCATAATTTTGCAGGTGTTTCAAGGTATATTGCAATATTGAACTCTTGTAAAATTTGTTTTTTCTGTGAGTTAGGCACACCCTCTCCAACTTGAGGCATTTGCAGTTGCCATCAAGAAGTTAGACAAAGATCTGCCAAGGCCGATTATCCAATTAGTGGGTAGTTGTAGGAATGAAGCAGATGAGAAAAGGTTGCAAAATCTGAAGGACCTAGCTATTAAACTGAATGTGGATGATCATGTTGAATTCCACAAGAATGTCATGTACAGGTTAGTGGTACAACTCCATTTTGTTTGTCTGAAATTCTTAAACTCCAAGGCATGATTTTACTGAATTTTTAGGACCACAACTTTTCTTTAATTGCTTGAAGCTATAACTTTCAAGGTAAGGGTTTCATTAGGAATGGACGTTTTATTGCCTTGGCTGACCCCCCTCCCCCCTTCCCCAGAAAAAGTAAAGAAAAAAGAGGAAATGTTTTTTGAAAAAATAAATAAAAATTGATCGGGTGTTCAGGTAATGTAATACACAAAGAGGAAATATATTTATGCATGGGTGTAAATTGCTTACCCCACTGGATTGGATATCTTGGTAATCCTGTTAGCTCTGTGTTCAGACATAGAATGTGAAATGTTTAGGTAGATTATCCATTTCCATCAATTTAATACATGATTATCATGGTGAAAAATCTTCATTTTTGTTTTTTAATCTTTGTTGGTGCAGTGATTTGGTCACACTTTTGGGTGGTGCTGTAGCCGGAATCCATTCCATGACAGATGAGCACTTTGGCATAAGTGTAGTTGAATACATGGCTGCTGGCGCGATACCAATTGGTTAGTCATTTTGTGTGGTTTCTCTCTTGTTCTGTGTTTGAGTATATGACTTATTTAGTTGACTTCAAGTTTGTTGGTTTCCTTCAGCACATAATTCAGCTGGCCCAAGGATGGATATTGTGTTACCAGAAGATTCGAAGCAGACTGGGTTCCTTGCCCAGAGCGTAGAGGAATATGCTGAAGCCATTATTGAAGTCATTAAGATGCCAGAGAATGAGAGGCTGGAGATAGCTGCTGCTGCGAGGAAGCGAGCCTCCATGTTCTCAGAGCAAAGGTTTTATGAAGATTTTAAGGCTGCTGTACGACCAATCTTTTGTGATGGTACCAAATGATTACAAAATCTTTGTTTCCATAAATACAAGAGATGAATTTTGTTGCAACATACCTAGACTTTGTCCTATCTTGTCTTTTTCTGGTTTTCCTTTTTCTTTATAAATTTTACTTTAGATTGTATTTATACTTTGTCAGTACCTTCAGCCTTGAAGTTACTAATTACAGGAAAAAAGTCTGCCTCTGATTTGACAGTTAGAATAAAAGAGATGGTCCTCCTTTCTTTAGGTTTAGCTAAAGTAGATAGTCATACACTGGCACGGCGGGGCGTTACAGATGAAGGGAATAATATTTATGGGTCTAATGTCTGTCTGGTGAAAAGAAATTCAATTCTATCTTTAATTCATGTTGAATTGTGTGCAGCTATGTATTTTCTTAGGAGCTGTAAATTTTTTAATCACTTTTGGTGTGATGTTCATGCATTAAGCATATCCGAGAATTCGTTTTCATTTTTATTTATTGTTGGGATGGTGGGGAGGAGGGGGAATTTATTTATTAAAAGAAAGAATGATAAGTTTCTGGAAGAATTTGGTCTAACATGCTTTTCTTGGACAGTTTCCTTGGCAATAACTGGAGTTACTGGACAATAATAAAGATGGGCGTTGCCCAAAAAATGGATTATACGTACTTCTCATATAGTTTTTCAGTGAATAAACGAAATTAACGGTGGAAATTATATATGTCGAGAAAAAGTTTATCATAGTGATCAAATAATAGCTTCTAACACTACTAAATTTAATATTCATTTACATGTAAAATTTTAAGTTTAATATCTTAATTTCCATATACACTTTTAGAAATGACTTTCTTTTCTGAGACCACAAATAAAAAGGAAAACAGTAGCTTATGTATTTGTTGGTTGGTTTTATGTTCATGGGAAACAGTAAGATCATAGTAATTCAGATCCCATTAGGAAAAATATATTGGAGGATAATATCGGGGCCCCCATGCGCACCATTCATTTTGCAAGTGAAGAAGAAGCAGTTTTCCAAGTGCACCACTGCTGATTACACTGTTCCGCAGCGTCAACGACTGTTAATTTCTGCAGTCTTCACTGTCCAGCACTTTTCATGGTAGGGTCTTCAACTCCTCATTTGAGGAACCAGAATAAGGGAGGAGACAGTAGCTGTTTCCAAGTCTTTGGGGGCTTTCAGCAACAGTATGTTTCTTTCTTTCCCTCTCTTTTCTTGTATAACCAATTCTTGCTTTACACTTTTAATATCCCATTGATGATATAATTCTAGACATGGTAGAAATTTACATGCTGCTATACACCAAAAGATTGCTCAATTTTGTCCTCCGTGAGGTATTGTGGTCTGAACTGGTAGTTTACTATGCTCTATAGACTCACGCACACACACAAATAAATACAATGGAGCTCCGCCTGGATACTCTTTACAGATTGAAAATGTGTAGAGGAAAGCCCAAACTTTAGTTCATCTCCCACTTATCTCTAGTTCTAGATTTGTGGCAAGTACTCAATTTCTCTTGGATCACAGATAAAGGGGGTTGTAGTTGGACGAGCTTAATTTTGAAGCACTCTTCAATTCCTTCCACTCCTGTCATAGGAAGTAAACTGCCACTGGAAGAGTACTTCAGGATACAGCTGTGCAGTTCTCTCCGTTTAGTACTCGAAACAACCAATTGAGTTCTCCGGCCAAAGGCAAATATCTCTATGTACTAGACTCTGTTGTAAGAGATGCTGCCAGATGGGTACATTTTCAGGGTGTTTGTTACACAAACAACTTTCAGTGTCCACAATTTTCAACTTTTGAGTAATGCTTAAGTTAAGTCTATCTAGAATAGCAAGCCAACGAATGAATCCATCCTTGAAATACCTATTGCGAAACAAAGCACTGTAGTCCAAGTTAGAGGCCTCTGCTTTATGGCATTATTGATGGTAAATGAACTGTTAGACGCTCCACCAGAGTTGACTAGTTGAGCCTTTCTCTGATTCTGGTTGGTAAATGCCGCCCATACTCCACAGTCAAATCGGTTATTTTAGAGTCAAATATGACTATTGCAGCAATTAGGAGAGAAAACCTTGTGCCATGGTCCTAAAGAATGCGAAGAATTATAACATACAGAAATATCACAATCATGTGCAATTTGATAATGAATAAAAAGTCTAGTACTCTAGTTGCAGGATTTAACGGCATGAGCAATTATGAGGATCTGAGATTGCCCGAAAATTCTTATTTCTAAGTTAACACTGAAAATGCACCCATTAATTGCACTAAGAATCCTTTTCAGAAATATTCCAAATTTGATTAAGAATAGCAGTATTATTGGAACAGTTGTGAGATAGCTCTGATAACCTGTTTCTGTTCAGGCAATATGAAGAGCCTAAACCAATATGTGTTGATACCAAACAAAACAAGCTTAACGTCTTTAGTCACTCTGGATTCGGTGGTTGATCAAGTTTGTGTTCTACCTAAGATTTTCTCTGCAAGCTTTATGCAATATTTGATCCAGCTCGGAAGAGATAAGTGGGGTGCCTAATAGTCGACAGGAACAATGTGCCTCTTGAAACCCACCAATGGCTGATCTTTTAGTGTAAGCCAGCAAAATCTTTAGCACTTTTTGGCATATTAGGAATAAACGAGGTTTCCAAATTGATCAACAACTTGTTTGACAAGGAGTATGGATGGACTTCTCATTAACAGCAAACACCAATGAAGAGACAACCCACAAAAAACATGTGCAATGTAGGGAGGAAACTAAATTCCTGCTGAGCAATATTTGTGTTGAACAAACATGTGAAGACCTCAATGGCGAGTGGAACAGGTAAGGAAGTATAGAATCCCCTTAACTCAACCTCCTCCCACCCCCTCCCCCCTCCGGAGGGGAGGGGTTAAGGAACCATTTAAGTTCATGTAGGACTTAGCATTGTGAAGAAAGACTTCATTGATTTATTTTTTGATAAGATAAGATGGAGAAAGATTTTTATTCGGGAGGTGACCTCATGGGAAATGCCAAAAGATGCTTTGAGTACATTCATTAAGAATAAATAGTTGAATAAGCTTGAAGCCGTGAACTATGTCCACCTTCATTCCACCCTAAGTTGCTCGGACTCGGGTGCGGGCATTCGATACGGGCACAAATCCGAGTGTCAGATTCCGCAAAATCTAAATTTAAGATTCGGGGGTGCGGATCAGGTATAGATACGGGTGCGGGGATTCGGCTAAAAAAATTCAAAATTACAAAATATAGAGCTATAAGTCCGAACTTAGAACACGACCCCTTGAATTCTTGGTTTTTCTGGAACACAAAGCAGCAAATATGAGACAAAAGTACTATAATATTGAGGTGTGCCATTTCGCATGTCTTAAATCTGTTTTATTTTTAATTTTGACAAATCAAAATCTCAATTTCCTCCCAAATTTGTCGATGGACTCAGGTCAAAGTTTCCCAAGTTAGTTGACCAAATCCGGGACGTATCCCGCTCCCACACCTGCTCCATCCCGTGTCGAGACGGGTGCGTAACCAAAAACGAAGAGTCTCCACCTAGTTTTACCATGATTTTAATGGTAATTCTGCATATTATCTGTAATGCTGCAAAGCCAAAAGCTTTGAGTACATCCATCGAAAAATATAAACAATTTTCTTATCATAAGCTTGGAGCTGTGAACTATGTCCACCTTCATTGGACCTAGGTTTCCCATCATTTTATGGTAATTCTGCATATTATTTGTAATGTTGCTTTTTAACACAGTAGCATTCTGACAATTACTGATCAAAGATGTCATGAGCGGTTTCAATCTGTTAGTAATAATCTTGAAAATCAGTGTGTGAATGACTTTCATTCATGATACGGGCTGGAAGTCCTTGTAATGTCTTCACCTTAGGAACTGAATAATAGTGGTACAATTAAGAGCAGCGGATAGTTCTCTGCTAATGATTACAAAAAATTGTTGAAAGATCAATTTACCTCTGCCTTCACTGAGAGCCAGTTATGTTGGTAAAATTCTGCTGTAAAACCATCACGGCGTGGAGCTTTATGCTTAGTCATCAATCACTTTGCAGTGTGTTGTAAATTTCATCTTCACTAACAAATGTGAGTAGACACTCCTACTGCTCAATTGTACTTAGTGATCGCCCTCCCTCTTTGATCATGTCTCCTGATAAATGTACTCCTTGCTCTATGTTGAGTTAATCGTCTGAGAGAAAAAAAGCAGTCAGCTTGGCACAATACAAGGAAATTCTAGAGTTGTTAGGAAGGAAAGAGTAGCAGCTTGTCTGGTTGGTCTTTGTATGAATTCTGTAATTCTTTTATACAAGCTGGTACCTTTTCTATAAAATTTTACCTTATAAAAAAAAAGCATCATTAGCATCAGCAACTGGTTACCATTTATTTGTGGTCTTGGCCTTGCACAATTCTTCTTCGCACCTCAGGGCTTCGACATAATCAGACAGAAGCTTCCTCTCTTGTATTAGAAGAGTCCATCTAGAACCTATTTGTCGTCTGGCAGCAGGCACTTGTTGTTTAAGCTGTTGGGACCGAGAAAGAACCTGGGCAGCATATGCTTTTCTTGAATTGCTTAATGGCAGTTTTTGCTGCTTTCTCCACAAAACATATGTAGTGGAAGCAGAAAATGTTAAGTTCCAGGCCAGTGAGATAATATCTAAATATTTCTAATGCGTTTCCCAAAATGAGAAATATATAAAAGGTTTATGGCCTCCTACAAACCTCTTATATAAAGTAACTAACATATGATAGTGATCAAACACCCCAAAGTTATTTTCATATCACAAAACGATAATAGCCAGACTTCATGCATCATATTCTGCCCAATTTTCTCGACATCCTGCCCTTTGACCTAGTGAAACGGTTTGCTATAGCTGGCATATTATCAACATCAATTATATCTAGTATTTGATTAAAGTTCTAGCTGCTTTGGTCTTTTGCTGGTTTTGGCCATTTTCATTGTTAAAGAATTTATTGAAGGCATTTCACTGAGTATTTTTTCTTCTTCTTTTTTTTTTTCTGTCGCTTTTGGGTGGGAGGGGTTTGAGTCTATTGATAGTCATTGGACAGCCAGCTATGACATCAGACCCTACGGGAAAACTCAATGATTTTTGTTTAAAAATTTATGAGATGCTTTGTACAATATATGTAGATATACATGGAGAAGAGCTGACCATTGTATCACCATAATTCATTACTAGTTTCTTATCAACGAAAGCTTCAAACTCGACTACCAGCACATCTCAAGAAGTGCCTCAGTGCAGAAGGTTCAGCACTTCAAATATCCCTCTCAGATGCTGGGTTTAAGAAGACAGATTCAGTCACTAATTATAGTAATATTTTAGTTGCTAATGGTGCTGGAAGCTCGAGTCTGAAAATAATACGCCTACTGTGAATTATGTTATCCACTGATCTTTAAGAGAGAGGTTCCAATGCAGCTTGGTGGTTAAACTCGGTCATCAAGAAAAGTTTCAAATGGTCGTTCACAGTAACTTCCAAAACTTTGCAGGGGGTTGCATCTTGAATGGAACCAACCTTGAAGAGAATCACCATTCATAGCGAGAGACAAATCTAGGGTTGCCAGGGTTCTCAGCCGGTACAATCGATAAAAAGATCTCTAAACTAGAGCTTGGAAGCAAATTTATAGAGGCCCTTCGAGAAAGTGAGAAGGGGAAAAAAGATCTGGACTTCCCGAGGCACCTACAAATTTATTTGATGATAGGAAAAGGAGGCTTCCAGAACCAGGCTGGGCGTTTTAATTTTACTCATTGTCTTTCGCATAGTATGTTCTTTTTTAATTATCAGCACAGTTATGTTAGCAAAAACATGCATTGTGTGGAAAGTTGGTGCTATTAATTTCTACGAGTACTGAGATAGATGGTCACGGGGTGGTTAGTTTCCTTGGCTTTTTGGGACGTACAACTTGTCATTTTCACCCATTCATGAGCAGAGGCCGAGTAAGAAGTTGAAGCTTATGAGTTCAGGATTATAGTCCCTTTAAATTACTGGGTTCTAATAATTTATATATTTTCAATAGATATTTTAGACAAATACAAGGTTTGGATCAAAGCTATTGGGGTTCGGTCGAACCCCTAACCAAAGAGCTAGCTCGGCCCCTGTTCGTGAGGACTAATGTTAGCAGAGTTATGTACAACAAGTGCTTCTCTTGTCATGTCTATATCTGGCCATGGTTCCTCTAGATTTCTTAGTTCTCACGTGGAATGGGTGTCTGGTGGTTGGCGTATATTTGAATGTACGAAAGATGCTGTCCAATAATATGCTTTGTGATGTAGTTTCATTAGGCAAATGTAAAATATAATTGATGGTTGAACTTGAATCACGAGCTTAATTACATGGTCTGTCAATGGGTTCTCTGAATAGTTCTCGCACTTCATTGAAATTTTCAAACTTCTATAGTTCGGATAACATCTTGCTGAATCTAGATTGAGTGTTTTCTTTTCTTGCAATCACGTGTTGAATTATTGCATTGCCTTTCAATCCCCTCCCCCCCCTCCTCCCCTCCCTATCCCCAACTCCAACACCCACCTTTCCTTTTGGTGGAGCATATTGCGTTCATGGTAACTGTTGCATTTTGATTTGGCCAGTGGCATGTGCAGTGTGTCCTTTGCTATTTTGACGCTGCCGAAATTTCATTGCATGCGTATCCAACTTGTGTCCTAATCCTCTTCTGGGACACACCTTCTCAGACTTGTCGTATTTCACTATGTTTTTCTGATTTTTTTTCAGTACTCCCCTCATTTCTACTGTGACACCGACAAAGATGCAAGGATATAACGATAATTGGACAAAAATGATGGGGGCCTGGTTAGAGAAAAAGGAGGAAACTAAGTAACAGAACATAAATGCAGCAGCACTTGAAAGTAAGCTATACACAAACTGAGAGGAAAATTGGAAGGGGGAACTACAAGGACCACACATTTCAATTAGATTTGATGAAAGGGGAATGGTAGATTGCTAGTCATATCAATATTTTAAATCTTCTTTATGGTAGAAGTTACAAGGAGAGTAATTGTGACCCTACTCCATGATTTAAGGGGTAGTAGTTAATTGAAGCTCTTTTCTACTCTTCTGCAGGAAATTCTTACATGCTACAGTTATATAAAGTGGGCAAAACTCTAAACATCAAAATGATTTATCACAAAATGCATGAACAAGGAAAAAAAAAGAACATCTTATGTATTGTCATTCCCCACTATAAAGATGGAGTAACTCTTTTCTTATATCTATCGTCTATGAAGGGGAAGACTTATCAGGACAAGCTTGACTAAGAAACTTTTTTAGTTAAATTCCCTTCGTCATCATTAGGTATACTTTATAGAAATCACTTTATGTGTGACTCTCAATTTTCATATCCCTTTATTTGACAAGTTTTCAGTTAACTAATGACATTTTTTTAAATATATTTTATACTTCTCTAACTACTGGAAAATCTGTAGCCTGATTCTATGGGGGCTTTATATGCTATTACAAAGATCAAATTATATGTTTATATGGGGCAAACCTAAAATTCTATGTACTGCCATATAAGTTTTAACTGCTACCTTGGAATTTAAGGTACTATTGTCCATGGAAGGGTCTGTTGGTAAAGGGAGCTCAGACGAAAAACTTTTTTGTCACATTGAAATGACATGGTGATAAGTGATAAGGCCAAATATGATTTTTCATTTGACCAATTAAAGGTTACTAGATATCACACATCAGCATCAGTACTTGAAGATCACTCTACTAGTGCATAAACAGTGACACTCAAATCTCTTTATATGGTTCTTTAAATTAAAACACAAGATATGCCAAGATCATTGAGTGAGAAAAGGAATTAGAACATAGGACATGATGGATAATTCCTCATGTTCTGAATATTGGCCTGAGACTGAAACTGAGACTCATTTTCATCATTTCCAAGAAGTTGCTGTTCCTTCACCTTTTCTACTTCCATTGATTCCAAATACTTGTGATGATACCTCCTTTCAACTTTATGAAAACCCTTGTTATTGGTCTCAACCCTTATCTGAAGAAGATACAAGTGCAAGTGCTTCTAGGAGCCATAGTGAAGCTGAGAAAAGACGCAGAGACAGAATTAATGCTCAGCTTTCCACTCTAAGAAAACTCATTCCCAGGTCTGAAAAGGTAAGCTTTTATTTTGTCTGTTGGGTACGGAAGCTATTTTTCTAAACAATATTTCTTATAAGAAGGTCATTGATGTTTGGTTACTAGAGAAAGGAAAATGTTTTCAATCAGTGGAAGGTAAATGACTTTTCTCACTAACGGACGGAGTCATTTTCTTTATACGTTATCTTAATTTAACTTCATATTACTTGTTCCAATTTAGGGATGGAGCTAGTAAGAGGGAAGAGGTTTAATTTAATTATAATGTGCAAATAGAGTAAGAACGAACTTTTTGACTAATATATAAATTGTTGAATCCTTTTTACGTAAAGGAAAATTCTAGCTCAGTGGTGAAGGGTTTAAAAGTTGCTTAGATCACAAGTTCAAATCTCAGCTATGATATTCAAAGTATTTATTTGAATCGCCTTAAAATAAATACTTCGCTCCGCCAATGCTCCAATTCTATATTTTTCATAGAAAATAACTTCCATCGTATCAAACATACTAAACTATCCGAAACATCGGTAATATATCTTCCATGTATCAAATGTTTTTTCTATGATTTACCCAATCAGTTTACTTGCAGATGGATAAGGCAGCTCTACTTAGAAGTGTAGTTGAGCACGTTAAAGATTTAAAAGGAAGAGCAAAGGAAATCACCAAGGTGTTGAACACTCCAACTGACATTGATGAGGTAATAATTGAGCATTTAGATGAGGAAGAAAATCATGAAAATTCCAGCAATAGTATAATTCTCAAGGTTTGTCTATGCTGTGATGATCGACCTGAATTGTTCTCAGAGCTAAACAGGGCACTTAAGAACCTGAAATTAACAACTGTGGAGGCTAATATAACTAGTTTGGGTGGCAGAATTAAGTGCGTTTTCGTGCTTAAGTCCATTAATGGTGTTTGCTTGAATTCTCTTAAACAGTCTCTTAGAGTGGTGCTTAGTAGAATAGCTATTTCCCCTTCTACATCCAATTATCGCATCAAAAGTAAGAGGCAGAGATTCTTCTTGCCTGCTAATTTTTCTTAATTCTTTTTTTTATTTAATCTCCGGACCAGCTAAACTTGTTTTGATCTAGTGTGTCCGTGCAGTACTCCTGTGTTGATTGGACTCGCTCAGCAGGTCTCTGTTTTTTTTTTTTTTTTAACAGGTTTGTTTAATTAAATTTGTTGCCAATTTTCATATTCCCTGGCTCAACATGGTATTTGTCTGAGAAAGTATATATATCATGTCCTTTAATCTTGATAGCCAAGTGAATCATCTTGTTTTTTACCTTAGTGTTCAATATAGCAGTAGGTGCAGTATCCTAGTTCCCAGTTTCCACCACATATGACAAGCTATTTTTGTTAGTATAATGTTTTAAAGTACAAGTCACAACTATATGAAGTAATCACTTTGAGGTCATTGCATATAGCACATTCGGGGAGACAAGCCAGATTATGATTTGTTGAACTCTGTTTACCCTCGAAACGACTGACAATTGAATTATATGCGGTGAAAGAATATGTGATTTAATTTAACACAAATTAACTATGAACAATAAATAATTGAATTAAAAGAAAATCAGAGCGATCAAACCAAATGTAATGGATGATTAAATCTAGCCTTGCAATGAACGTTTGGAAATCGGTTCCGATTTAGCCCTTGGAATGGGCTCGGTTATGACTTAATGAACAAGCAGCTAAAGAACACTTTGAACAATAGCTAAAGAATAAAAATTAACTTTATTGCTTTGATATGCGTGTCAATAGTGGTCCTAAAAAATAAAAGGTTCTCCCCTTTATATAGTAGGAGAGTTTCAATCCTAGTACAACTTTAAATAAGGTAAACAATCTTCTCCATCCAGTAAACGTTGATATGCAGTTGATATCGGGCGAGATTTGCGCCGTAACATCCGGTTGAGGGCGAATATTACTGCTCCCTGTTTATCGTGTCTAACCGTCTTTTCCATTAGTCTCGGCCCTTTACTCTGCTCGGACCCGATGCTCGGCCGTGTCCGGTCCCGGATGCGCCATTCGTCCTCCCCAGGCTTTGAGATGTGGAACCCCTTGGCTTTACTCGAGGTCATGTCAGATCGTGCTTCCCTCTCGTTTCTTTCTCAGAAAATCAGGGGTAACTTTATCCTCGATTTTAACTCTATACAGATAATCCCCTCACTTTTTAGAGAGCAGATTTATCGAAATGACGAGAAATGACTAACTGACCCCGGTTTCTTCCACCGTACGCTACAAACGGGCTGATGAGTTAGTGAAACGTCCCCTCAATCGCATCGTTCTGGCTTTGGACACGTGTCAGCCGCCGGTTGACCGTCCTCGAATGCGAAACATCACGCATTAAATATTTCCCTCCTATAAAAGCTTCGATTTCATTTTTTCACCTTTTTACTTTCCGATTTCGAATCTTCTTGAGTTACCGTCGAAATTTTTACTTGTTCATCATTCCCCCAAAATCTTTACGAATTGTTCTTTACATCTTCATTTCTTTATCTTTAATCTTCAAATCTTCATATTTCGTCTTCAAATCTTCAAGCCAAACCTTCAAATCATCATACCCATCTTCAGCAGTTGAGGGGGATATGAGATACAACGTCTTGTTCGGGAGGCCATGGGTCCACAGCATGAGAGCGGGCCTTCGACCCTACATCAAGCGTTGAAGTTTCCCACTTCGGGCGGAATCAAAACGGTTTACGGGGAACAACCGATCACAAAAGAGATGTTCGCTGTCGAGGAAATGGTCCCCGTACCCGCGGTCATGACATCAAATAGTAGGGGAATAGTCCAAGAGAAAGAAACCAAATAGCAATCATCGGTCCCGACCCAGACCGGGCCAGGGAAACAGGAGGAGCACACAGGAAACGATGTGGATGATTACGGTGTCCTGAGATCTTTTATAGCACCCGATGATACCGATTCCACCAAATCGACGATCGAGGAATTGGAGCAGGTCATACTGATCGAGTACTTGCCGGATAGAAAGGTATACCTGGGCACGGGGTTAACTCCCGAGCTCAGGAATTTTTTTTATTGATTTTCTTAAAGCTAATGCCGATTGTTTTGCCTGGATCCAAATTTCTACTTGGTCAAACAGAAGAGGAGGCTGCAGTCCGAGATCAAACGCGCATTAATCAAAGATGAGGTATCTAAACTTCTAAAAATAGGTTCCATTCGGGAAGTTAAATATCTGGATAGGTTAGCTAACGTAGTGGTCGTGCCTAAAAAAAGAAACAAACTTAGGATGTGTGTAGATTATAAGGACCTAAACAAGTCATGTCCAAAGGATTCATTTCCTTTGCCTAACATTGACCGAATGATCGATGCGATGGCCGGGCACGAGATACTGAATTTTCTCGATGCCTATTTCGGGTACAACCAAATTCAGATGGACCTGGGCGACCAAGAAAAGACTTCTTTTATAACTAAATTTGACACCTACTGTTACAATGTAATGCCGTTTGGGCTAAAAAATACCGATGCCACATATCAATGCCTAGTTAAATCGATGTTCGAACAACAAATAGGAAAATCAATAGAGGTTTATATTGACGATATATTAGTTAAGTCCCTGCGAGCAGAGGAGCATTTGAAGCATTTGCAGGAAACCTTCGGCATACTGAGGAAATATAACATGAAGCTGAATCCGGAGAAGTGTGCCTTCGGGGTCGGCTTGGGCAAGTTCCTCGTTTTTATGATATCTAATTGGGGAATAGAGATTAACCCGAACAAGATAAAAGCCATGGAGGATATCACCGTAGTTGACAACGTCAAGGTAGTACAAAGATTGACCGCGCGGATAGCCACGTTGGCCGATTTATTTCGATATCGTCTGACAAAAGCCATCGATTTTTCTCATTACTAAAGAAGAAACACGACTTCTCCTGGACCCCGGAATGTCAGCAGGCTTTGGAAGAACTCAAACGATACCTGTCAAGCCATCCTTTGCTGCACATCCCGAAGGCAAACGAGCAGCTATACCTCTAGTTGGCATTTTTCGAGGTAGTGATAAGTGGTGTCCTCCTGGTTTGAGAAGAAGAAGGTACGAGGTTTCCTATTTACTATGTTAGCAGAACCCTAGGCGATGCCGAAACAAGGTATCTACACTTAGAAAAATTAACACTCGCCTTATTGAGCGCATAGGAAGTTAACACCGTACTTTCAGTGTCACCCCATATGTGTCGTGACCTCGTATCTGCTGAGGAATATTATGCATAAACCTTAGATCTCAGGCCGGCTGGCCAAATGGGCCGTAGAGGTTAGCGGGTAGGATCGAGTACAAACCCGAAGTGCTATAAAATTTCAGATTTTGGCATACTTCATGGCCGACTTTACGCCGGCCTTGATCCCCGAGGTTGAGATAGAATTATTGCTCGCCTCGGGGACTACTTTGGGGGTTTGGATCCTATTCACGGACGGTGGCTCTAATGTGAAAGGTTCCGGGTTGGGGATCATATTAAAACCGCCTAGGGGTAATGTATAAGGCAATCTATTACAACTGTGAAATTGACTAACAACGAAGCTGAATATGAGGCCATGATTATAGGATTAGAATTGGTTAAGAGCCTGGCAGCATAGGTGATCGAAGCCTAAGTGTGACTCCTTCCTCGTCGTTAACCAAGTCAACGAGACATTAAAAGTAAAAGAGGACCGGATGTATAGATACTTGGATAAGTTACAAGTAACCTTACACCAATTCAAGGAATGGACCCTACAACATATACCTCGAGATCAAAATAACGAGGCCGATGTATTGGCTAATCTAGGGTCTTCAGTCGACTTCGATGAATTCAATTCAGGAGCAATAGTTCAATTGATGAACTGAGTGATAGAGGAAGGTCATGGCGAGGTAAACTCAACAAGCTTGACTTGGGATTCGAGAAATAAATACATAGACTACCTTCAGAAAGGGTAATTATTGTCAGATCCCAAGGAATCGAGGGCCCTACGTACTAAGGCTGCCAAGTTTGGCTTGGTTGGTGGAAAATTATAACGAAGATTGTATTACGGTCCGTTAGCAAGGTGCTTGGGATCGGGGGAGACCGGCTACTTCATAAGGGAAGTACGCGAGGGAACTTGTGGAAACTATTCGGCTGCTGAATCCTTGGTTTGGAAACTGATCAGAGCCGGTTATTACCAGAACGAGATGGAAAAAGATGCAAAAGACTTCTTCCAAAAGTGTAACGAATGCCAGAGGCACGCCTCGATGATTTACCAAGCGGAGGAGATGCTTCACCCGATTCTCTCCCCCTGGTCGTTCATGAAATGGGGGATGGACATCGTCGGTACCTTGCCTTGGGCACCCGGAAAGGCCTAATACATATTACTTATGGCCGATTATTTCTCCAAGTGGGTTGAAGCACAGGCGTTCCAGAAGGTTCGGGAAAAAGAGGTCATTGACTTCATCTGGGATCATATAATATGGCGGTTCGGAATACCGGCCGAGATCACTTGCGAAAACGAGAGGCAGTTCATCGGCGGCAAGGTCAGTAAGTTTTTTTAAGACCACAAAATCAAAAAGATTTTGTCGACGCCCTACCACGCAAGTGGGAACGGTCAAGCAGAATCAACAAACAAAACTATACTCCAGAACCTGAATAAGAGGTTGACTTACACAAAAGGAAAGTGGAAAGAAATTTTGCCCAAGGTTTTGTAGGCATACTGAACGACTTTGAAGTCAAGCACCAGTAAAATACCGTTCTCTTTAGTTTACAGAGCGGAAGCTCTGATTCCAATACGCTACAGAGACGTCAAATGATGAGTCCATGGCCACAAGCTTAGTCTTATTGGACGAAAGGCGAGAAGCCACCCTAGTCCAGTTAGCAGCCCAAAAACAATGCATGGGGAGATATTACAATTGAAGGGCAAACCTTCGACACTTCCAAATTAGGGAATTGGTACCGAGGAGAGTTACACTACATACCAGGAAACCAAATGACGAGAAACTAGGCCCGAACTAGGAGGGACCATATAGAGTAACTACATAACCGGAAAAGGCTCGTATAAGCTCGAATCTGGAAATGGGGTACAACTACCCAGTAATTAGAATGCGACACATCTAAAATGATATTACTGCTAAGGTATGGCCACAATCTTCTTTATGGATTATCACGCTTTGTACTAACCCGTGCAGGTACTCAGTCAAGAATCCAAGGATTAGTTCTGAAAGCACGCGTTGTACTCTTTTTCCCTTGGACCAGTTTTCCCCAAAGTGGGTTTTACGACAAGGTTTTTAACGAAGGAATAGTAAAATGTGCTACCTTAGTTTTGAAGACCGGCCTGAGGCTGGGGAATGCGGATCTCCCGTATTAGATTCGAGCCCTCACCAATTTAGTCTCGAACACTAGGGGCCACCACACCCTAAGTCAAGGTCCTGAGTTCGGAAATTTAGGCCAAGGTCTTGAGTGAAATTTAGAAGGCATTTACTTTTTTCTTCGATATTGAAAGCCAATTGATTGAATATTAGAATTTATTGTAAGGGCCAAACGGTCGAACGAACCGTGCCCATATAGCTCATTCTCACCGTGGCGGATAGCTTTTGTACCTTTGATTATGTATACTATGTTCAAAGTAATGAAAGAAGTTTGACTTCTATGTCTCATCGGTTCATATTTGCACCAATAATGTTATCGTTAAGTTACTTAGGGTGAATATTGGGTTCAAAATCCTTAAGCCTACGGGCCTCCCTGAACGGGGGACTGCTACCCGACAATAAGATAGGGAAATTCGGGCTACCGAATCCTGTAGGTGCGGACCCTACTAGGCAGGGCCCAAACACAAAAGGCTACGACCAACTTAAACGGCTTGGAGACGTCTGAGTCCGTACATAAGAAGTAAGGTCTTTACACGTTCTTTAATCTATTACTTTAGGTCTGGCCATAAAAAAGTCACCTTCGACAAAGAATAATCGTGTCTGGTTAAAACGTTCAAATATTTTAACAAAGACTTTATTTTGAATCCTCCGGAGTCAAAGCAACTCGGAGTTATTACTTACCCAAGTCTCATTCGGGTCTTAGGGGAATGAACAGTCTAAGTTATGCTAAGGCATCGATGACACATTTTGAAACTGAAGCACAGGGTATAAGTCTCGAACATAAAGACAAAAATGAAAAGTAAAGGACAGGATATAGCTGAAGAGAAATTTTTTATATATGCACCAAAAGTATTTACAGAGGCATTGTGAAGCGGCCCCAAAATAAATAAATAAATATACAAGGAAAAACAAAAACAAACTAAGACAATTCTCGCCTAGTCTTCACCGGCCCGACTCTAGCGGCCGAGATCGAAGAGGCTTGAGGCCAAGGCCAAAAAGAGATACGAGCCCGAGGGTTCGGGCTGCGATCGAACCCCCGGGCATGAATCTCCTCAGGGGTCTCCCTCCGGGTCAGTCACTTCACATTCGCCTTTGTTATTATACGGGCCTCGGCCACCTCCACATCATTCTTATACTGGGGCAGAATATCTTGAACTTTGGAGGACTCGTTCGAAGCCGCCTGCAACTTGGACTTTAGTGCGGTGTATTCTTGGCCGAGGTCATCCCGTTCCGTAGTGGTCGAGTCTAGTTGTGCTCGGACCTCATTGTTCAGCCAAGACCATTTATCGGCTTTATCCTTCATCACCTGGAGCTGATCCTTGGCCGATGCCAAGTCCTCTTTGGTGGCATCCCGTTCAGAGGCCAAGAGATCTATTTTGCTCCTCAACTCCTCGATCGAGGCTTTGACCTCGTTCATTTTGACCCTGAGCTGGTCGATCAAGTCTATCTTCTCTTGGACTTGCGATATTGTGGTGTTAGCAGTTGCGCTTAGCCTATCTGTATTAATCTCAAATACCCTTACCTTTTCGACCAGAACGGTATGTTCTTGTTTCACCGTCGAGGCCTTTTGAGCTCTTTCCATCTCGTTTTGGAGGACGGGGAGGTCCTTGAGGGCCTCATATTTTTACTCACTAAGAGCTTTGTACATGTCATTCTACCAGACATGCTCCTTAAGCTCAAACTCGAGATGACCCACCTCCATCAAAGCCCGGTGGAAGCTCTCATGGTGAAGCACCGAGGCCTGAGAAATAAAAATGTTGAAATCATTAAAGTATTCTAAGGCTAAATGAACCCTTTAAGGATATAAGGAAAGGGAAACTTAACATGTTCAGCGCATGATGTGCCTCGTTGAAAAGGCTTGGCGCGTCCACTTCGTTCATCTTCGCTTGGTCCTCTTGGTAACAATGAAGGTAGATGGACACGCCAACTAGCCAGAATAGCAACCTGGTATGTGTTGGTATCGTAAACATGACCGTTCTCTTATGGTCGAGATCCACGCTCGGGATGGGGAACTGCTTCACAAGCTTTGGGCGGCCCATCTGATTTAGGCAGCACGTCCTTTCTCGGGATCTCCAGGTGGCCAAAATAGGAGTAGTCCTCCAGCGCACCGACATCCATGCCTTCAGAAAACAGGCTAAGAGCCTCATCTGCGGCCCATGATGCCTCAATCGGCTTTTCTCTAATAGCCCGTGCCTCGTCAAAAAGGGACTCCATATGAGACGGTGATTTCAGAATGTCAATGATGTCAGTGGCTTCTCTAGGAATCGAAGTAGCTTCTCGAGAAGCAGTAGCCACGGGCTCCCGAACTGAAGAGGGTTCGGCCTTACGGTCTCCTCCCTCTGGTGCTGCCTGCTCTTCCGCAGTGATGGCCGGGTCATGGGCGACAAACTCCATATCGTCATCTTCAGGGTAGTTCGTGAGCCGATAAAGAGAATCAGGGTCTGATACTCTGGCCCGAGTACTCTTTTTGGTGCTCTTTCGGACCCTGACCATGACCCTTTTTTTCTTGGCCTCGGATGGAGCATCCGAGGAGCCAGAAGACCCCCCCTTTCTTCTCCTTTTCTCCTCCTTCTTCACAACGGCCTCGTCCTCGTCCACCGCCTGAAGGTTTTGCAGATGGGTTTTGACCAATAGTATTCGAGCCCTCATCCGAGGGTTTTGCAAATGGGGATGAGGCCTCGTCCTCGTCCACCGCCCGAAGCTCGGTGGTCTTGGGCAAACCTGTAAAAGGAAGTAAGGGACTTAGCCAAAATGATAGAGGAACGAAAGGGAAATTCAAATTTGTAGAAGGGGAATACTCACCATGAGAACATGCCTCCCATTTGCCTTTTGAAAGTTTGTGCCATTTGCGCTCGGAGTATGTCAATTGTTTATAGATCCCCTCGACCCACTCCTTGAAACGGGGAATCCGGGCAGTGAGGAAAAAGAATAAAATTCAACGAACTATTTTAACAACTTGGGTAGAGATGAACTTACATGTCAGGTCCCACTTCTCAAGGAACGACAGGAACTCGGGGGGAATGAGATCCTCGGTCTTCACCCGAATGAATCTCCCCTGCCAGCCTCGATCCTTGTCTTCGTTGATGCTCGAGAATGGAGCCTTCTTTGCCCGGCAGGCACGTTTGATTAACCGATTAACCCCCCTCGGAAGATTCAGGGCTGTAGATGCGGAGCAGATGGTCGATAGTGAACCAGGGCTCCTCCGTGTTGTTGACGAAATGACGAAGGAGAATCACGATCCTCCAGAAAGATGGGTGGATCAGCCCAAGGCAGACCTCGTACCTTTTGCAGAAATCAAGGACTATCGTATCCACCGGGCCAAACGTGAAGGGGTACGTATAAACACTTAAGTACCCCTCCACATGCATGGTGACATCCTCATCAGGGCCGGGGATGACTACTTCCTTGCCCTCCCACTTACAGTCCTCCTGAACCGTCGGGAGTGTATCCTTGGTAATGGAATAGATATACCTCCATACCTCCTCACCCCGTTCTCCTTGTTTGGAGGCCTTTTTGACTTTAAAATCGTTGTCTATGGAGCAGCCTCCAGGGATAAAATCCTTAAGAGGAGGTTCCGGGGCTGCAACCGGGAGGATCACTTCGACATTAGTGCCAGGGCAGAAGTTGAAGGGGCAGTGTGTTGAGGCACAAATTTTGAAGTTTTTGCCATAGTTATCTGGGAATATAAAGGTTTGAAGATTGGGTATGAAGATTTGAAAATTTGGCTTGACTATTTTGAAGAGGAAATATGAAGATTTAAAGATTAAGGGTGAAGAAATTAAGATGTAAAGAACAATTCATAAAGATTTGGGGGAATGATGAACAAGTAAAAATTTCGAGGGTAACTTAAGAAGATTCAAAATCGGAAAGTAAAAAACTGCAAAAAAAGGAAATCGAAGCTTTTATAGGAGGGAAATATTTAAAACGTGACGTTTCTCATTCGAGGACGTCAACCGGCACGTGTCCGAAGTCAAAACGACGCGATTGAGGGGACGTTTCACTGACTCATCAGCTCGTTTGTAGTGTACGGTGGAAGGAACCAGGGTCAATTAGTCACTTCTCGTCATTTCGATAAATCTACTCTCCAAAAAGTGAGGGGACTATCTGTGTACGGGTAAAATTAGGGATAAAGTTACCCCCAATTCTTCGATAAAGAAATGAGAGGGAAGCACGATCTGACATGACCTCGACTAAAGCCGAGGGTTTCCACATCTCAGAGCCCGGGGAGGACGAATGATGCATCCGGGACCGGACACGGCCAAGCATGGGGTCCGAGCAGAGTGAAGGGTCGAGAATAAGGGAAAAGAAGGTTAGACACGATAAGTGGGGAGCCGTAATATCCGCCCTCAACCGGATGTTACGGCGAAAATCTCGCCCGATATCAACTGCATATCAATTTTCACTAGAAGAAGAAGATTTTTTTTTACCTTATTTAGACTCTTACTAGGATTGAAACTCCTCTACTATATAACGGGGAGAAACTTTTATTTATTTAGGATCACTGTTAGCACGCATATCAAAATAATAAAGTTAATTTTTGTTCTTTAGCTATTATTCAAAGTATTCTTCAGCTGCTTGTTCGTTATGTCGTAACCGAGCCCGTTCCGAGGGCTAGATCGGAACCGATTTCCAAACGTCCATTGCAAGGCTAGATTTAATCATCCATTATATTTGGTTTGATCACTCTGATTTCCTTTTAATTCAATTATTTATTGTTCATAGTTCTTTCGTGTTAAATTAAATTACATATTCTTTAACTGCGTACAAATTCAATTGTTACTCATTTTGAAGGAAAACAAACTCTAAGTTCGACCTGAACATAAAGATGCTAGACGAGAATATATACGATCACGTTGGGTATAAAGTAAATTAAAGAGGATAAAGAGAAGTAAGATATATAACTCTTTCATAAGAATGTCATAAATTTCTAGGTCCCTACGAAGCGTTTTTGCTTGCTTCCAAGTTATAACTGTACGAGTTATATCTCTTAACATTGAGAGAGAGAGAGAGAGAAAGAGATGCATGAACATGAAATATATCATGTCTTGATCTGTAAAATGTCATAGGAATTCAGTTCCACAATTGTTAATTAAGATCGTACGAAATAAAAATGTAAGACTTACTACTTTCCAGAATTCCTTTAAACTTGTAGCATTTAAGCTGGCAGTAGTATAAAACAAATCTTCCCCGGAATATAAAATCGGAGCAAAAATGTAGCAATCCCTTTGACCGTTGGAAAATAATGTCCTGAACGGAAGAGAGAAACCCCTTCAAATATTATCGTCCAGACTCCGGAGAATTCAAAATATTAAAGAATTGTAGAAATAATTCGATTATATCAACCTAGTATAAATTGTTTTGACTTTGGTCATTTTTTTTTAACCTAATGATCACATTTAACATGGAGCAGGCTATAAGCCTAGAGGTATGGGGCGTAAACACTATAGTTATTTAATTTTTAATACTAATTAATAAATAAAATAAGCATATAATAAAATTACATAAAAATGTAGATAATTCGAGAAAATCATAAAAATTAGTTTTTATATATATATATATATATATATATATACTTTGCCATTTCTCCTTGATTTGGATTGGTCATGGATGTTGTAGTTGTGAAACCCATGAGTTCTGACCATCTTTTGAAATCTTCTGCTGACCATGGGAAAGTTTGTTGTTGTGCAAATTGAATATTATCATCTTCTGAAGAGGATTCTTCTTCAGCGATGTCTGCCCATGTTCTGGGTTGCGCAATAGAAATTGACTATGCTGAAATTGGCTGTGAAGAGATTACTATAGGAATACCCTTCATGGTATCCCTCTCTATATATATAAAAACATGCTGACATGTACACAAACATTACAAAGGAAAAAAAATTCATACTTGAAAAAGTGAAAAACCAAAATACACATTACACCTAAAATATGCATTATACGAAAAATAAGAAGGTTGATTAAGCAGAATCAAGCAAAAAGATTCAAATAAAAGCTAAAGAAGAAGGAGGCACATGCATCAAGTTATATAGGTTAACTTGTTATATATTGGGTAGTTGTTTTAATGTTGAAATAAAACTTGTATATTTAGAGCTCGTTTAGATTAGCTGATTGTAAATAGCTGATAAACTTGAAGTGCTGAAAAGTATTTTTAAGTGCTGAAACTAATTTTTTAAATAAGAATTTACATGTTTGGATAGACATGCTGAAACTGATAATAAGCACTTGATGTGTTTGGTAGAAAAGTGCTGATAAATTATTCTTTTATTAAAATGACTAAAATATTCTTAAAAACTTTACAAAAGATTATAAATTAAAAAAATTCTTTGTAAAGAAAAAGATGAACATCGAATATGGAATGAAAATAAAGTTAGAAATTTATTTTGGGAAAGATATTTTGTGAATTAAAAAATATTATTAAGGATAAACTAGTAAAAGTTTTGGTCAAACTAAAAGTGCTTATAAGCTAAAACCATAAGTTGGGGGTGACCAAATTATGATTTATGACTGATTTTAGCTTATAAGCACTTGGCTTATAAACACTTTAGATGTTTACCAAACGCGTGGATAAACCAAAATATGCTTATAAGCTAGTTTGACTAGTTTATAAGTGTTTGACCAAAAAATATAATTTTCGGCTAAAACAATTGAGTTTATATAATAATGGGTTAAACTTAGTTAATAATAATATCTCTAGATGTGCGTTCCAAAAACGTGAATAACGTTAGACATATTTGATAGTGGGTTGACGGTAGCATGCATTAACTGTTCCAAAAAAGTATGAGCAATAATGGAGGAAGAACTAACAATAAATAACAACAAATAGCGTTTAAGTAAATAGGAGAAGTAGTTCACCCAATAAAGGATGAACTAGATGATTGTCTCTCCTGACAATGATGAATGACCGACAAATCCTAGAATATCCGAATTATTTTCGGATCTGATGGAAAATTATGGAATAATATGAACAAGAATCTTGATTAAAAGGTAGTGTTTGTATCTTAATAAGAGAGAAAGAATCTTTTCTCAAAAGTCTGTTCATATCAAAATGAATGTCACATGCCCTACTTCACTTTCTCTTTTTCTATTTATATGAGACATACCCCTAACACATCCTAATAGTACAAGTGCAGAGAATATCCACTAGAATATTCTCTTTAATATCTCATTTGAAAACTAGTCGTTACAACTCTGCTAATGGTGCTCAATCTCGCCCGTTGTTGACATCTCGACCACAAACCTCGCTGCTTCCTGGTCGACCTCGACTGACCCAGTCCTTAATGCTATATTGCCCTAAATATTTTAGGGCAGATTTTGACCTACACAGTTAGTTCCTCCGCTTATTGAGGACGGCCTCAGACGACCTTGATGAGCGAATCCTGTTTGTCGTGGTCGAGAAGATTGGACGAGATGGAGACATGGCCTTTCGTGAGACGCAATTTTTGGGGTTGCGTCGTTTTTGGATCAAAGTGACGTCATGACATCATGCGTCATTATGGTGCATTTTCCCGATGCTTTGCGTCGTTTCGCGCGCGTTTGTTGATTGGCTGCCGCTTCGATATCTGTGCTAGGTAATGATTGCATAATATTTTGGTTTCGATGCCCGAATTCTTATAAATAGGGATGTGAGGGCACACACTTGTGTTTTACAGATTTCTCATATCGAAACCTTGTTCCTCTTTCTTCCTATTCCATTGTTGCATATCTTTCTTCCCTGCTTTATAGATCCTTTTTGCGTTTAACTTTTTGTTATTTGAATACCCTTTATTTCTTCAGAGCTATGGTTAAAGTATCTTCTGGTCCAAGTGAGGGAAATGACCCGGTTCCCCTGGCGATGGTCTTGCCTCCTCACACAGAGGAAATAATTCCTCGTGGTGATAAAGTTAGGTCTGACTTTACAAATGCCTGAGGCTGAGCCGGATATCTCTGAGTCGACGATGAAAGAGGCCAATTTATTAGTTCTTAGGGCTAAATATGACATTCCCCCTCACATCGAGTTGGTCCCTGCAGGGCAGGACGTGGTACAAGTCTACCGCCCTGGGTATTGTGCGTTTTACGCCTACCCCTTTCATGTTGGCTACACTCTTCTTCTTCTCCCCTTGGCAGAGGAGTTCTGTCATTTCTATGGCATTTTTCCGGCTTAGCTCGCGCCATATATATACAAGCTCATTAGGATGGCTAGGGTCGGGGTCACCCTTCGACATTTGATGCATCTCTTCGCCCCTAGTTTCTATAGGGGAACAATGTTAAACCTTCGCTATTGAGGGGCCAAGTGCCTGGTGATGAAGATGGATGATAAATCAAGCGGGCAGTTCTGGCACAATATTTTCTTCGTCAGAACTGAGGACGTGGTGGCCAACGTAGAGGCTTTCCCGAGACTTGGAATAATACTCGTAAGTGTTTAACTTCTCTTCGTCAAGGCGTTTGATTTATTTGCTTGGTCATGAGTGCTGATATTTTGTTTATCTCTTATGCAGCCAAGACTACGCCTCCTCCTTTGGTCGGGGACATTTCTAATTGCGTCAGCCGGCTCCTCCCTCACATCCGGGGTTTTTTTAAGAAGTTTGGGCCTGCTCCTTCCTCTATTTTTTTTGAAATATATAGTTTTTTATTAATCAAAGCAAAATACAATACTGGAGGGGGACATAAACCTTACCTCCCAAAAGAAAATGCATGTACTCTTAGTCATCCTAAAGTGATAACTAATTGTTTCTAAGTAGTGGTGAGAAGTTAGACCTATGGTGATGTGACAATTGTCTATTTTGTAGTGATAGACAATTGTATGTACAGAAATAGAGTGAAATTTTTCTAGGTCAACTATACAAAAATGTACTCTTATTTCTAGTTCTACTGAGTAGATGAAGGGTATGGTCCCTTCAATATACATCTGTCATCTATCAGAGGTGTCGAGAGTTCCCAAAAAAAGTGATAAAAAATATGAGCTATCTTAAAATTTGCTTTGGCCTTGCAGGCAAGGAAAGCCCAGTTGAAGATGACTATCAGGACATTCCATGTGTCTGGACAGTGGTGCTATTTGTGTCTTGAATTCTTAATAGCTAAATACTGTGTTTCTTCCATCTTCCTGTTGAGCTTTGATTGTTTAGCTGGCTGTTTTTGACTGTCGAGGCTGTGGTACTGCTACTGGATGAGTTGTTTTTGTGTGCTGAGTGCTGCTGTTGATTCTGAAGTAGGGGTATTGAGCTGAGTACTAGGACTGCTACTGTCGAGTATGTGTGTGTATCATGTTTCTTCTGTTGAGTTGTCTGTCTAGTTTGCTTCTTCCGAGAGGTTGTGTGCTTTGTACTTGTAATTGTGAGACCAATTATGAGATCAATGTGTTCTGTTGATGTGGCTTTCTATGGTGTATGTGTTAGCTGGCAGTTCTGTCTTCTTTGGAGTCAGTAGTTAAATGTCTGACTAGTTTTTTGTGGTTGTAAAGTTGATGCCTCTTGATGGTTCTATGTGTGTGCTGCTCCTGCTGGTCATCTGGTGTTTGTGTTTGTGTGGTTTGTGACTTCTGCTGGTATGATGGGTGCCTGTTTCTGTAGCTGCTTCTGTGAAGTTACGTGTTGATTGGATTAAGTTTGTGAGGTTGTTGCATTTTGATTGACCTGTGATCGAGGGTATGGGATAAGGTCCTTGATGATTGCTGTAGTTGCAATAGGATGAGCATTGATAGTACTAATACCACATATTGCAAATGCAGCAATGATCTGGACCTATCCAAGCTGCCTAAAGACTTCTTTTCTGGTCCTTTGATTATAAGAAGTGAGACTGTTGCTACTTTGAATATGTCTCTCCCGCTGCTGGTGTGACTGTTGGACTGTGTGCTGTATATGCTGCCCTGAGCATCTGTCTTTTTTTGATTTGGCAGTGATGTGTGTTGATTTGCCTGAGTTGACATTGAGCTGGCTGACTGATTTGATATTATGATGAGGTTGCACAGTGTGATTGGGGTTCAATATGATTGCCAAAGTAGCAATGGAATGAGCATGAGAAATGCTGATACCACACGTTGCTTCTTCAGCAATAAGCTGAACCGGGCAGTGTATCATTTGCTGTGAGTGACTGTTCTAGATGAGTTTATGATATGGCTGTTGTTTCTTATGGAGGGAGATAGGCATGTGTTAGTTGATTCTTGCTGTAGTATTGTAAGGCCAGAATGGGGGGGG
>MCJB01026518.1:63508-74737 GCA_002018475.1 Nicotiana obtusifolia | reverse complement strand
GGGGACAAAGATGTAGACCGGCTTGAGCAAAATGCCTGGTATGATGCTGTATATCCTGAGGGCGAAGGTAGCGATGGCAAGGGTGTTGAAGGTCACGAAGGTGACGTAGTTGAGGGCCACGTCGACGAGGATGTTGCAGGCGATGAAGGTGGTGGCCAGTAGTTTTCTTTTTTGTCTTTTCTTATACATCTTTATGTGTAGTTGCTGGCGTCTTCATGAGCTTGTGTAAAAATGTTCTAAGTATGAAATGCCAACTTTGTTATTTGCATATGATTTTCTTCCTGTGGTTTAATTATCGCCGAGAATCAGTAGGTGTTAGTTCAAACAAGGTGTTGGTTCAAACATAACGTATGTTTAACTATGGCCGAGGACCAATAGGTGTTAATTCGAACAAGGTCGAACATAACCTATGTTTAACTATGACCGAGGGCCAATAGGTGTTAGTTCGAACAAGGTCGAACATAACCTATGTTTAACTATGGCCGAGGGCCAGTAGGTATTGGTCCGAACAAGATCAAACATAACTTACGTTTAGCTATGGCCAAGGGCCCGTAGGTGTTAGTTCGAAGAAGGTCGAATCATAACACATATGTTTAATTATGGTCGAGGGCTAGTAGGTGTTGGTTCGAACAAAGTCGAACATAACCTACGTTTAATTATGGCTGAGGGCCAGTAGGTGTTAGTTCGAACAAGGTCAAACATAACCTACGTTAGCTATGGCCGAGGGCCAGTAGGTGTTAGTTCGAACAAGGTCGAACATAACTTGCATTTAATTATGGACGAGGGTCAGTAGGTGTTAGTTCGAACAAGGTTGAACATAACCCACATTTAATTGTGGCCGAGGGCTGGTAGGTGTTAGTTCGAACAAGGTCGAAACATAACCTACATTTAGAAAGATATGCTTCTAGGTGCGGAGTTTGTCCACATCGTAAACTTTAAGCATTGTTGCCTTAGTTGTGCATTTGGAGAAGTAGAAATAAACTTCATGCATTGTTGCTTTGTTCATACACTTGGAGATATTTACAAAATTTTAGGCATTGGCTAGCATTCCAGTCCCGGTCCCAGTCTATCTAGTCCCTTCATTGGTCGACCTGGAGAAGGCTTGAGAGGTCGAGCAATGAACTAACCATCCTGTGCCTCCGTCTTTGCGTACTTCGACTTGAAGTGTCCCCTTCGTCTCCTCGTTAAAAACCTCCTTGAGAAAACCCAACTGGGACAAAACTCAAGTGAGGGAAAAAAGAGTACGGCTTGCGGGATGCTTTATCTCTTAGACCTTGAAGTACTTGAGGTAAGTAATATTCCAGTTGTTTGGTAGTAGCTTTCCTTCCATTGTTTCTAGTTGGAATGGCCTTTATTCGCTGTCACTGTGATTTTGTACGGACCGTACCAATTTGTTCCTAGTTTGCTTTCCCGTGGGTCTTTGCTTGCTTATGTTTTAGCTTTAATCACGTAGTCCCCGACTTTGAGCGGCCTAACTTTTGCCTTCTGTCGTAATAAGTGTTTTAAAAGGCGTGGGCGTAAGGCGAGGCATTTTACATATGCCTCAGCGAGGTGTAAGCCCCGAGGCACGGGGCGTAAGTCCCATAGGTATTTAATTTTTAATATTTTATAAAATAATGTAATTACAGCAAATATCTATAAACAGGTAAAATTGCATAAAAATTGAAGAAAACTATAAATATGTGAAAAATATATATATAGATGTGCTCCATCCCCACAAAAAACTAGTCAAAATAATCTATTATACGCTACTTAGAAGCTCAAGCAACTTGAGTCGAAAAGAATAAATTTTTCTACATGGAGGAACAAAGGATGACTAACCTGCAATTTGAACTTTGAATTTCCTGCTATTAAGGAGAATGGAGTTCTCTTTGTATTTGTAAAAAAAAAATAATTGAATATTTGTTGCTTTTGGGAGATATTAGCAGACTAGCGGACAAGATAAAGAATTGAGAAAGACCATGAATTAGGGCTTCAATCAATAAAAAAGTTCTTGACTTTTAAATTTAATACATTTCAGTTCTTTTTTAAAATTATTGAGTAATTACCAAGCTGAATTTTGAGAATTTGGGTATTATATGAAGGGTTTATTCAACAAATTTTGTTTTAATTTGAAAAAGTCTTTGAAGCTTACGCCTCACTAAAAAAATGTGCCTCAAACGTCCGGGCGTACACCCCGAATTACTGGGCATACGCCTCTTGAGACTTTCTCCCCACACCATTGCCTCGCGGCGTTTTTGATGCGTCTCGCCCCAGGGCTCGCCCCTAAAAACGCCTTTTAAAACACTGGTACTAATAGCATTCTGCTTGTTGTTTTTGGACAATCATTCTTATGTAGGCCATGTCTCTTCGTTGAGTTCTTGCCTTCTGCTTTCATCGTTTCTTGGTCCGCCCTTGTGGGAGTATCTTAGACTGGGCTCCCCGACCTCGACCGGTATTACTGCATCAGTCCCATAGACTAAAGAGTAGGGTGTCTCTCCTGTGCTTGTCTTCGGCGTTGTTCAGTAGGTCCACAGTACTTTCGGTAATATTTCCGGCCACAGTCTCTTGGTGTCTTCGAGTTTCTTCTTCATGATGTTCAGTATCGACTTGTTGGAGGACTCTGCTCGCCCGTCTCCCTCGGGGTGGTATGGCGTCAAAAGTATTCTTTGATACGCCACTTCTCAAAAAATTCAGCGACCTTCCTCGTGAATTAGGGTTCATTATCGCAGCTGATCTCTTTGGGGAGGCCGAACCAGCATACAATGTTTTTCCATATAAAGGCAATCACTTCATGTTCACGTATTTGAGCGAACGCTCCTGCTTCCACCCACTTAGGGAAATAGTCAGTTAAAACCAGAAGGAATCATATGTTACCTCGCCCTATTGGGAGGGCCCTCACAATGTCCATTCCCCATTTGATGAACGACCAAGGTGAGGTGACCAAGTGGAGGTGTTCGCTTGATTGGTGAATCATTGGGGCGTACTTTTGGCATTGCTCGCATTTTTCACAAAGTCCGCGGCCCCTTTTTCATGGTGGATCAGTAATACACTGGTCGTATGAGGCATCTGACCAAAGCCCTATTGCCGTAATGAGCTCCACAATGGCCTTCATGGACCTCTTTAAGGACGGGCGGCATCTAATTTGGGCCCAACCATTTCGCCAAAGGGCCGCTGTACGTTCTCTTGTACAGGTTGTTGTGGATGATGCTGTACTTGGCTACTTGCATTCTCAGTTTCTTGGCCTCTTTTTTTTCACCTGGGAGTACGCCATCCTACAAGTATGTAACAATACGGTTGCACCAGTCCCAAGTCAGGTTTATGGTTCTTACCTTGATTTGGTCTATCGACGAGTTGACCTTCTGTCTCCGGTTGCAATGTTTTTGGTGGCTGCGGATAGTTTGGCAAGACCGTCCGCCTCGGCGTTCTGTGCTCTTGGGATCTGGTCGAGTTGACATTCGTCGAACTCGGGTAGCAACTTGGAGATTTTGGTCTGATATTTCTATAACCTTTGTTCCTTGATTTGGAAAGCCCCTGTGACTTGGTTGACTACGAGTTAGGAATCACAAGGGCATCATAGTGAGGGAAAACCAAACCGTTGGTATCAGACTTATCGAAGATGATACTTTCTTCGAGTTAGTCGTACCGCTCGCGGGTGATTAACCGTTTGAGCTTGTGGGTAGTGGTGAACTTTATGCTGTTGATGGAGGCATCTTCGCCGCCTCCGATGATCATGTGGATGCTGCAGGTCGGTGAGAGCAGTTTAGGCGGCCCTTGATGTTGTTCGCGTCCTCTGGCAAAGTTGTTCCTTCCCCGATTGCTCAGCGATGTCCTTGTCGTAACATGTTTACGACCTCCTGCCTTTGGGCGATGCAATCTTCGATTTTGTGCCCTCATTCTTGATGGAACTCACAAAGGGCGTCCGATTTTCTGGTACTCGTATCTGACCTTATCTTTTGTGGCCACTTCACCTTTGGTCCAAGCTTCTCCAAGGAGTAGACTATTTCTGTAGGTGACATACAAAAGTTGTGAGCGTATAATAAAGGAAGCATATCTCTTTCGTTCCTGTGAGTCCCTGTCTTTGATCTGGGTGGGCCTTCTTCATGGCGGGAAGAGGATGCAACGTCCGCTCTGACATATGGTTGATGTCGTTCCCTGTTGGATCGTGAAGCAGCAAGGTCCCTTCTGCTATCATTTCTTCGATCTTTTCATGATTCAGCCTGTACCGAGGTCAGTCGATGAGTTGGTCCATCGAGGTAGTCCTCATATGCTCGGACCTCGGCACAATATGTATTGTGTTTCTCATCCCAAGTGGTTGGGGGATACTTCATCAGTCGATTCAATAGCTTTCTCGTCGTCCTCGAACCGTCCCTGCTTAGCTTGTTCTGGAAGGCTGCGACTGCCATCCCTTCTGACATGTTCAGTAGGGCCATCTGTACTCGGTTGAAGCAAGCGAGGAAGTCCCTTAGTCCCTTTCCCGGAGACTGCTTAATAGAAAATATGTCGTTCACTCTTGCCTTGGCTTTCTTGGCTCCAGCATGGGCCGTTACGAACTTGTCAGCCATCTCTTCGAAAGTTTCGACGGAGCGTGCAGGTAGTTGTGAATACCATGTCAACGCTCCTCATGTGAGGGTTCACCATATTTGTTCAGCAAAATGGAGGATACTTGTTCTTTGGTGAGATCATTGCCTTTCATGGCGGTGACGTAGTGAGTCACATGATCTTCAGGGTCAGCAGTGCCATCATATAGTTTTAGGTAGGGTGGTATTTTGAAGGTTTTTGGTATGGCACGTGGGGCTGCATCGTTGCTGTATGGCTGCTCGACAAATCTGCTGGTGTTTGTCTTCGGCAACAGTTTGGGGACGGTCGATATTTTATCAACCCTTTCCTGGTGTTCTTTCATTTGTTCTCGGAGTACTTTGTTCTTATTCTCCATTTCCTCCATCCTTTTCAAAATAGTTGCAAGAGCGTTATCACCTGCATTATCAACGACGCTATGAGTAATACCTGTTGTTGGAGGTGGAGGGAGTTGGTCACATTGTTCGTTCGCCTGTTGCACAGTGCAAATCCTTTTATTTTCCACAGCCTTATCTCGGGTGGACTTGCTGAGGATGCCAGTTAGCGCGTCGGTTAGCCATGCTTCAAGGAGCTTTTTTTATAGCTGGGGGCGTCTCTTCCCCTATAGATGTGGAGGCTTCCTTACCAAGAGATTTTGTGATGTTGCAGTGAGGAGGGGGTGACCCGTCTCGTCTAGGGGAGGCATTGGGCGTTGCGTCTTCATCCGCTGTTTCATAGCTCTCATTGATGACGTTCATGAGGTTGGTTGAGAGGTCACTTATTATTCTCGTCCTTTCTTCTCTATTACCTGCCATATTGTATTTTTGCATACAAATAAAAGGGATCTCGTTCTTACTTTTTTTTTTTTACGTTAGCGATCCGTGTTAGTTATAGATCTAGAAGAAACTAAAAATTTAACTAGGAAATCCCCATAGACGGCGCCAAATTGTTTGACCAAAAAATATAATTTTCGGCTAAAACAGTTGAGTTCATATAATAATGGGTTAAACTTAGTTAATAATAATATCTCTAGATATGCATTCCGAAAACGTGAATAACGTTAGACAGGATATGATAGTGGGTTGACGGTAACATGCATTAACTATTCCAAAAAGTATGAGCAATAATGGAGGAAGGACTAACAATAAATAATAAATAAATGTCATTTAAGTAAAATCGGAGAAGTAGTTCACCCAATAAAGGAAGAACTAGATGATTGTCCCTCCTGACAATGATGAATGACCGACAAATTGTAGAATGTTCGAATTATTCTTGGATCTGATGGAAAAGTGTGAAATAATATGAACAAGAATCTTGATGAAAAGGTAGTGTTTGTATTTTTATAAGAGTGAGCGAATCTTTTCTCAAAAGTCTATTCATATCAAAACGAATGTCACATGCCCTACATTACTGTCTCTTTTTCTATTTATATGAGACATACCCCTAACACATCCTAATAGTACAAGTGCAGAGAATATCTACTAGAATATTTTCTTTAATATCCTATTTTGAAAACTAGTCGTTACAACTCTGCTAATGATGCTCGATCTCGCCCATTGTTGACTTCTCGACCACAAACCTCGCTGCTTCCTGGTCGACCTCGATTGACCCATTCCTTAGTGCTATATGGTCCTAAATATTTTAAGGCAGATTTTGACCTATACAATAAACTTAGCCAAACACCCTCTTAATCCTTTTTACTTCTATCGCTACAACACTTTCTAAAAATCACCAAAAAGAGGTATATAGTTCATATCATGAGAATTTAGGGGTAATTTTGGAGTTTCAGAAAATTCTGACAAAAAGAAAAAAATCCCCTTTTGCTCGTCGACTTTAAGATTAAATGAGATTTTCTGTTCCTTTTAAATTATAAAAAGGGTATTATTTTCCACTAATAAAAGATTAAGATCTCCAAGGAAAAACTATTTTACTGTAAAATGAATTCGATTACTAACCCTCAACGGTGATAAGCAAATGGTGAAGAGTGTCGCGATTGCTGATTTCCTTTCTCCAATCCTGGACTTATTGTTCTTTCTTCTTTCAGATGTTTTGTCTTCGTTTAATTATTAAGTAATATTCATCTTTTTTAGCTGTAGGATTACTTTATCTTCTTTTTCCCTTAAGATTGTTTTCTGTAGTACTATTATTTGTGTCGATTTCCACCTGATTAATTAGTACATAAAAGATCGAAGCAATCTATCACTCTTCTTTAATCAATTATGACCATGTTGCACGGATGTTCTCAGGAAGAGCAACCAGATAATCTCTTTTCATAGGGAGGGCACCCAGATGGCTAATTAATTAGATTACAAGCCACATAAGAAAAAAACGTGAAAAAGATTAACTAAAATGAAGAGTTTATATTATGTACATTCGATGATAAAATGAAAAGAGAGGGTGTTACAAGTAAAAAAGTAGCCTCTACATAAGTTATAGTGTCAGTTGCTAATGAAGAATCTATATCTATATATTATTAAAAGGAGAGGAAAAAATCTCTACATTAAGTCAAGTGGCAACCTCACAATCTTCTAATATTATTAAAAGAAGAGGAAAAAGCATCCATATTAAGCTAAGTGGCAACCTCGCAATCTTCTATATATTATTAAAAGGAGAGGAAAAAACTCCACATTAAGCCAAGTGGCAACCTCACAATAGGCCACTTGGCAATTTAGGACAAGGTAGTTAGGTTATGCAATAATTAGTTTTTGTTTTGAATTTAAATTTTAAAAAATTTAAGTTATGCATTATGTGTGTTAATAATTAGTTACTCTATTTGAATTAACAAATTTAGAGTTTTAAAAATATTCTAAAATAAAAAACAAAAATAAGAAAAACAAAACTGTAAATTCAAATTGAGGAGTAGTTTCTTCCTAATATGGTAGTCTATATCTATAAAATACTACAATTTTCTTATATAGAAAATAATTTGATTTCGAACTGAAAGATAAAAATATTATTTCGAATTTATAGATAGAAATATTGAGTTGAGATAAAATTAAAGTTCATTTGCTTATGGAAAATAATGCAAAAATAGAAATTATTAAGAATATAAATAAATTTATGACAAAATAGTAAAATTACTTATCTATTTATATTTTTAAAAAATTCAAAATTATAATTTGACTTAAATATAATAGTATTTTGATTATATGTAAAATTCAAAATGAAAAAAAAAACTAATCTGTAATATTAATAAAATGAGATTTTGTTAATAAAATGAGATAAAAAATAAGAATATTTCTAGAATAAAAAAATATATATCTATGTTATATTAAAAGAGAATTAAAGAAAAATATTAAGCCAATTGACAAGTTAATAAAAGTCATATTAGTAAATGTATAGTACTAAGTACTTGCTTTTTTAATAAAGAATAAATAAGGAACAAATAATTTATTTAATTACTATATGATGCGTATCCTTTAATTTTTGTTATATTTTTGTACACTACAATAAATAAAAAAAATAACGGCTAATATTTATTAAAATAATATGATATTAGCTGTAATAAATTCATAAGATTAATATTCTTTCAAATTATCCGTGCATCGTGCAAGTACTAGCATCTATATCTATATATTATTAAAAGGAGAGGAAAAAACCTCCATATTAAGCCAAGTGGCAACCTCAAATAGGTCATTCAGCAATTTAGGACAAAGCTAGTTAGGTTAGGTAATAATTAATTTTCTTTTTGAATTTAAATTTTAAAAAATTTAAATTATGCATTATGTTTTGTTAATAATTAGTTACTCTCTTTGAGTTGACAAATATGGAGTTTTAAAGAATAATATAGAACAAAAAAGTTATTAAATAACTATATAAATCCCTTTAATTTAATAATAATTTTATTATTAGGTATATCGTATTGACAAATGTGATGACAGTTGAAAATTTTAAAGCAATACGATCTAATATGTTTAAACAAGCCAGATCACAATTTAATTTAATTAATATTTTTTAATATTAACCGCGCATCACGTGAGTACGACTACTCGTTAGCATTTAAAATGTATTAGTACTTGTGTAGTAGAGAATAGTAGGAAATGGTTAGGAGGAATTTCGAATGAAGAAACCTAACTGCCACAGTTTCGGGGTCGTAATCTCAGCAGTTTCTTCTATAACGCCCCTCTTGCATTTTTCAGGAAAAGCGGTTACCTATTCTTTTAGTATCAGTTACCCATCCTCTTCCTACTTTATTTTTCACTTGATTGACTCATTACTTCTGATTTTTCTATTCAGAAATAAATAAATAAATAAATAAAAATTACGTTTCATTGCCAAACCATGCAGTCATACACACCATAAACATTAAACAAACAAAACAAGAAAATAAAATTTTCATTTCTCAGTATTTTAGTAGTATTAGAAACAAACTAACTAACTAACAAAAAAGAAACCAACTAGAGGTGGTTTCGTCAATGCGAGCAGTTTACGTTTCATGCCAACAACTCGTCTTTCCTTACGGTTATTGTTACGCTGATCATGTTACATTTACATGTACATGTTCATCTTCACTTCCTTCTTTTCTATTGCTGAACCCTAACCATCTTCTTTCCTTTATACTACAACAGATTATTATTCAATGGATAATGGTACTGGTGAAAAGATCAAAGGTTCATGGAGTCCCGAAGAGGACGCCATGTTGACCAAGTTAGTGGACCAACATGGTCCACGAAATTGGTCCCTAATAAGCACCGGCATTCCCGGCAGATCCGGTAAGTCTTGCCGTCTGCGGTGGTGCAATCAGCTCAGCCCCGCCGTGCAACACCGTCCTTTTACCCCTTCTGAGGACGCTATCATCCTTCAGGCGCATGCTGTTCACGGTAATAGGTGGGCTACAATCGCGCGTCTCTTGCCTGGAAGGACTGATAATGCCATAAAAAATCACTGGAACTCCACTCTCCGCCGTAAGCGCCACGCGCCGGAAGCGACGGCGGTGGCGACTATGCTTATGGGCTTGGATGAGTCGAGGACGGGGTCATCGTCAGAGTCCAACTCGAAGAGGCAGTGTTTTCGTGCATCGCAGGAGCTGAGTAGTTGTGGGCCTGGTGGGCTGGACGCTGATGAGTTGGGCCGTAATGGGCCGGAGACTTCACTGACGTTGTCGCTACCTGGGGTAGGATTGTTACAGTCACTTGCTGTTGACGAAGAGATGGTGAAGGATGAAGTTCCGCCTTCGATTAACGGTGATAATAAAGTGAAGGAGGAAAAATATACGGTGGAGATTGAAGAAACATGCTTGGTGACGATCATGCAGCGTATGATAGCACATGAGGTTCGTTGTTACATTGACAAATTACGGGCTCAGGGTGGGCTTGGAATTGGGCCTGGCCAAAGCAACCTTAGAAATATATATTTTCCATCTAGTTAAACTTTGATTTTAATTAGGATAACTATGAACGTTTTATACTTTCTTATCTTTGAAGGCCAAAATGGCACCTTGCACTTGAATTTCTAAGTTAAGTGCTTTTCTCTTTCATATCGTTAACTTAAATAAATTAATTACTATAGTTTCAAGTTGTGGATTTTCTTGCACTCAGGATCTCATGATTCATAGAACCATTAGCAGGAGAAGACTGAAATTCGATTAAATTATGTGATTCTTGACGCGACTGCTCTTTAATAATGGCAATGGTCATTTGAAAACGACACTTGGATTGTTTTGACTTATTTGGTATATAATAATGGCTACAGTTAAGAACACTTGCAAGCATCAAGTCTAATCAGTATTTGATTTATCATTACCCTGTAAAATGGAATTGTAAAAGCACTTTTTATCATATCCTTTGGTTGCTATAGGAGTTCAGCGTTCGATTAGTTAAATGGTAGTGGTGACTTGAGTATTCGATTCCAGCTCTTTTTTTTCTTCTAAATTCGTTGAGTTGGAACTATCGACAGAGATGGTAGTATTTCGAAACGAAACAATTTAAACATGAGAGTTTTTCCTTTCGTTTCATTGATTTTGTTCAGATCCCATCTTTTTTATAAGAAAAGGGAGGGAGAAGGTTAAGAATGTTCATGTTTAATCCATCCAATTTGAGTAGTTCTGTAAAATAGACTTCAAAAGGAAATTGATAAGAAAAACAATAGGTGATATAATTATGATTTTTTTACACTAAAGTTATATAATTATATTTTCTCACACAAATATAAAATTTTCACTAATTCACACAAAATTCATAGTGACAAGAAAATACAACTTTTCAGTAGTATTTTCTTATGGAATAAAAAAAATATTGCCGAAAAATTATGTTTTCGGTCATTATGATTTTTATGTGAGTCACTAGAATTTTATAATCTTTGTGAGAAAAATATTGTTATATAATTTTGATAAAAAAATATCATAATTATATCACCATTTATGAGATTTAAAGTCTTATTTCGATAGTGGACTAATTCGTTAAAATACCGCAAAGTCATTTTTTATTAACATAATGACCGTGATTGAATTTGCTCTTTTATTTGATGGATCAAATTTACTTATGATTCACATGATAACAAATGATGTTACAGAACCCTAATAAATAATGTCTTTTCTGCAAGTCGAAAGGACCATATTCGACTCGAGCGATGTCGCCACCTAAAAGGCAAGCAATTAACCTAAGAGTGGCTATTGGTCCGGTTCACACCGGACTGGATCGGTTTCGGCCGGAATCCGACTTGGACCGATCCGGATCGGTGTGAACCTGACCTTTT